>AWOL01S0027875.1:33562-85498 GCA_000715115.1 Nicotiana otophora | reverse complement strand
ATACACATCTAAATCATACTGACCAAACAAGTAACTCCGGAGCAAATAGAGTGCACCAACACCTTCCGCTGAGCTGATAGCCTATTTGGAGGACTCTCGACCTATCTATCGGGACCTGCGGGCATGAAACGCAGCGTCCCCAGGCAAATGGTACGTCAGTACAAATAAAGTACCGAGTATGTAAAGCATGACAGTAGTATATAAAAGACATGAAAGAAACATGGAGTAAAGAACTCAACCTGAAACTCTGAATAGCTCTGTGAATCATGAAAATTTATAATGTCATGCATGTGCGTATAAATGCCATACCATGCATAGATATATGTGTACATAATATCATCAAGCCTCTGAGGGCATCCCATCGTATCATCTCAGCCACTGTGGGCAAAATCATCAACATATACCAGCTGATCAGGTGGTGGTGCGTATATAACGCCTTAACCTTTTCCCATATCCCATATACATATAATATACGCGTATATAACGCCTTATGGTCATGGGTCAATGTATATTTATAAATGCATGAAATGCATAAGAAATACGTTAATAAGATTTCTCGAATATCATAAAATCAATATGCCTTTCGGACAAACTTTATCAAATACGTATTTTTCTGGGACCCATGAACAGAGGATATAATAATAATTCACATGGGGAATCAATAATATAGACATCCTAGTATTTCTATGAATAGAGTCATTTATGAAAGTTGCATATTTGCTCGTTTTGTTTGTATCGTATGGATCATGCCAAAAGGAAAGGAGGGATAGCCTTAACATACCTTAACTTCATTGAGTCCCTAATACCTTCCAAGAAATTCTTCAAAAAACTCAACTCAATCTATCATAGCATAAAGAGATTTAAAATCAGTGTTGAGTAAAGGATAAGTCCGCAACTTAAACTAGTAGCTCGTTTACGTAAATTTGGGCAGCATCTCCCCTGTAACTAGGCCCTCCTCCAATACCATATACCAACAACAACAAGAACACAATAATAACAACATGTAAGCATCATTTTCCAATATTATCTCCATCACAATATATCACAAAACAGCCCACACACCCTAATCACTTCATACATAAAGGACAACCAAAGTAGTGTCAAACAACATAATAAAATATAACGACGAATGACCAGCCCACCATTCCGTCATTATATGGTGTTTCTCCACACCATTTGTCCTCTAAAACTTTATTAAACAGTAGAAAAATAGACAGCCCAAAGGCAACACAAAACAGCCCACAAAACAATCCACTACAAGTCAAATAACTCGAACTCATGACTTCCGATCACCGTACCGTGAGTTCTAACTATTAGAAAATGAATTTATCAACCTTCCTTGATATTTAAGAACTTAAATACAGAAAATACACGTTTTCTTAACTATGAAGTACCTTCCAAAACTCAAACTACAAAGAAAAAGAGAGGTGATATAGCGATACTTACGTCGTAAGGATCGTTTTAATATTATCGCTTCTTGATTCCGTGCCCGGGATGATCATATTGTTTGAAGCTCTTGTAGAGAGCTTAAGAGTAAATTTAGGGGTGTTATTTGGGAGAGATATCTGGAAAAATGGAGAAAGAGATGAGATGGGATGTAAATATCCCATTTTTTTAAAAGTAAAAAAAATACTACTTGGCACCCTATGATTGGCCCTTCTTCCAACGCTTATAACTTTTTGTCCTGGTGTCGTATGAACGAACGGTTAAGTGAGTTGGAAACTGAATTCCAAGACCTTCAATTTGATATATAATATATCCCAAAAGACCTCATATAACACACAAAATATATTTCTTCAAAAGTACTGTTATAGGGCAAATCATTAGTCGGTGTTTCCGCAACTTTAATCAGATTTTTTCCAAAATTCATATTTTCTATCCAAACATCATATATAGCCATATTATGACTTTAAAATTATTTAAATCATGATTAACAAGTCTCATATTCATTATGTCACCTTGGGACGCACGGGGTGTAACACCGCAACAAACTTATTAAAAAATCTATATTGAAGGATCGGGTTGCACGCCGCAACAGACTTATTTAAAAGTCCATATTGGGAGATCGGATTACACGCCATAACAGAATTATTTAAAAGTCTATATATGATTGATTATAATAAATATATGGGAGGATTGAAAATGAATATGTTGTGGGAGTGGGTTACACGCTGCAACGGAAATTGATTGAAATAATAATTAGTATGATTGCTAAGTTGGCTTCAACTATTAAAAATGAGTTACCTGATATAATTCTATTATTGTGGTTATTACTATTATTGCGTACAGGTTAATGCAAGTGACCTGCCTTAGCCTCGTCACTACTTCGTCGAGGTTAAGCTCGGCACTTACCAGTACATGGGGTTGGTTGTACTGACACTACACTCTGCACTTCTTGTGCAGATTTCGGAGTTGGTCCCAGCGGCGTACCATAGACTTGCTCGGATTTCAGCTACCAGAGGAGACTTGAGGTATAACTGCACGGCGTCCACAGTTCTGAAGTCCCCGTCTACCTTACTTTAGCTGTGTGTTTATTTTCAAACAGCTTTATTTTATTCAGACCTTTATTTGTATTATTCTAGAAGCTTGTGCACTTGTGACATCAATTCTGGGATGGTATTTAGACATCGTTATTTGTATGGATTATTCACTACATTTCATACTTTACTTCCGCATTTGTTTCTTTGTTATTAATAAATTTAAAAATTGTTTTAAAATGTATCATATTATTCTAATGTTGGCTTGCCTAGCAAGTGAAATGTTAGGTGCCATCACGGTCCGAAGGTGGGAATTTCGGGTCGTGACAGTTGGTATCAGAACACTAGGTTACATAGGTCTCATGAGTCACGAGCAAGCTTAGTAGAGTCTGAAGGATCAGTATGGAAACGTCTGTACTTATCTCTCAGAGGCTATGAAGTTTAGGAACAATATCACTTCTTTCATTCCTTATCGTGCGGTATTGATTTAGCTTGAAACATATATCTCGTATTTCTTTGTATCCACTCATGTATGACATTGAGCATTTGGTATCAGTTGTGTGTCAATGATTCGTGATGCCGCAGATGGACTACGAGAGAGCCAGAGTTGCCTCAGCGTATGGTTCCCACTGAAGATAGGGGCGCATTGAGAGACCACCCAGTGAATCATGTGGGGGTGCAACGGACCTTGGCATCTGGTTAATTTATACGAGCTGTGAAGGTTAATAGTATGGATCATAGGCCGTAGTGAACTATGACTTCGCATCGAGTGGGGGAGTCCACTATTAATGGATGGATTGCGGGGTCATGTGTTATATCAGTTTTGGCCTGAAATGTATATATGTGGTACTGAAAGGTTCCCCAAAATTTACACATATTTAAGGCCTGAGATTTTGTATAGGATAAGGTTGGGACTTGCGGTATGTCTTCCTACTTAATAATCCTATACTTCAGTACCAAAGGAGTTAGAGAAACAACTTTTAATTTACAGAAGGTCTACTCAATGCGGACGTCATGGTTTCGGATTTTGGGGTGCTTCAGAGGAAGTACAGTAGTTGACGAGATTCTGGACTATGTGGTTCGTGCCAAGATTTGTCTGTATGGAGCTCTACTTTTGTGATCATTGTGTTTAAATAGGGGTAAGGGTTACCTCTGAGAAGAATCGAAGAGTATGTTAAGAAATGGGTCAGCTCAACAGTGTTAAGTCAACATAACAAAAGAAGAAATTGGCCTTGGGAGAGATAATTCTCCACAGGTGTCCGTGGCAAGCCTATGGAGAGGGTAGACCAGCCAATGCAACACCGCCCACTTGGCTCAGTTCTCAGAAACGCTTTTGAAAGAGTTTTTTCCCAGACTCTCCGTAATATATGGCGCATAGTATTTGAATGGTTGCGTCAGGTCACCATGACGGTGTCATAATATGCCATCTGGTTCAATAAGTTTGTCTGTCATATTCCTACTTTGCTTCCTATAGCCAGAGAGCGAGTCCAGAGACTCATTGAAAGACCCAATTATAATCGTAAAATTTTGTACGACTCGGGAGCTACATGCTAACACTTCATTTCCGCTAGTGGTAGAAATTTCCAAGATATTAGAACGTGTTCGGGGTGAGGAAAAAAGGAAACTAAGGAGACCAAGACGTCTCGAGGTTCTGGGGAATTCAGTGGATTCTACTCTGCAGGTATAAATCATTATGGCGAGGGCTCGGGCAGTCGGCCAGCCCAGTCCGCATATCGAATTACTCGGGGTGCTCTAGTAAGTTCTTTTAATACACCACCGACATGAGTTCCTACAAATGGTTATTCCATTTATCTGGCACAGACTCAATATGAGCAGCCAAACCCACAAAGGGGTTGTTATGAATATGGTGATACCATGCACATCATGAGAAAATTGTCCCAAACTTGGGAGAGATATATTTCATCAAAGCACTCAGGCTGCGTACCCCATTGTAGTTACTACACCACCCACACGATCAGTTAGGGTTGGAGGACAGGCGGGTAGAAGGCGTCTTAGAGGTGGAGACCCAGCCGTTGTTATATTTGTTTTATGGTATGGCTGAGGTCGCTACATCAGATGGTGTCATTATAGGTACGACTTCGATTTAATATAAAGGAATAGTTTACTTAACTTGATTCGGAACTGAGGAAGAGATCCTCACACTTTAATATAAATTGATATATTTAAACCGGGCTACGAGCTGCGGTGGAAGTTATATAAGGACGAGATCCTTGTGAGGAAAGTTCTTGTGTTTAAGTTCTCCTTTGTGAAATTAAAGTTGTACTATAGCAATAATAGGGAGTCATGCCTGTTAGGCCTAATTGAAAATTCTTGTATGAAATTCTCTATGCATACTTGCCAAATTTGTATTGTAATTATTAAGTTTTAACCTACGAGATAGGTGCCCTCCCAGGTGGCGTTAAATGTGACTCGTTAATTCGGGTAAATAATTATGGGGTCTGGTTATCATCAGTTGAAGATTAGGGCATATGATGTCCCTAAGACATCTTTTCGGACTCGGTATGGGTATTACAAAATCCTAGTGATGTCATTTGGGTTGACAAATGCCCAACAACATTTATGGATTTGATGAATCGGGTGTTCAAGCCCTATTTGGATTCTTTTATAGTTGTATTCATTGATATATCTTGATTTACTCCAGCAGTCGAGAGGAGCATGAGCAACATCTTCGGAGTGTGCTTCATACTTTGAAGAATAATCAGTTATATGCCAAAGTTTCAAAATGTGAGTTTTGGTTAGACTCAGTTGCCTTTTTGGGGCATGTTATATTGGCAGAAGGCATAAAAGTGGATTCTAAGAAGATAGAGGTTGTTCAAAATTGGCCTAGACCTACTTCAGTTATAGAGATCCGGAGTTTCCTGGGTTTAGCAGGTTACTATCGTCAGTTTGTGGAAGGGTTTTCATCTATAGCAAGCCCATTGACCAGACTGACCCAAAAAGGTGTCCCATTCATATGGTCAAACGAGTGTGAGTTGAGCTTTCAGAAGCTCAAGACTGCTTTGACTACGGCGCCAGTGTTGGTATTACCCACAGGTTAAGCATCGTATATGATATATTGTGACGCATCTCACATTTGGGCTTGGTGCAGTATTAATGCAAGATGGCAGGGTGATTGCATATGCGTCGCGGCAGTTGAAAGTTCACGAGAAGTATTATCCTGTTCATGACTTAGAATTGGCAGCCATTGTTCATGCGCTGAAAATTTGGAGGCATTACCTCTACAGTGTCTTGTGTGAGGTATTTACTGACCATCGTAGCCTTCAGTATCTGTTCAAACAAAAAGATCTTAATTTGAGGAAGAGAAGATGGTTGGAATTGTTAAAAGACTATGATATCACCATTTTGTATCACCCCCGAAAAGGCCAATGTGGTGGCTGATAATTTGAGTAGAAAGGCTGTGAGTATGGGCAGTCTTGCGTATATTCCTGTTGGTGAGAGGCCGTTAGCTGCAGATGTTCAGACTTTGGCTAATCAGTTCGTGAGGTTAGATGTTTCAAATCCCAGTTGGGATTTAGCTTGCACAGTCGCTCGGTCTTCTTTATATGAGCGCATCAGAGGGCGCCAGTATGATGATCCTCATTTACTTATCCTCAAGGACACGGTGCGGCACGGTGATGCCAAACAGGTTGCTGTGGGGAGAGATGGAGTTCTGTGAATGCAGGGTTGTATTTTTGTGCCTAATGTGGATAGACTTCGTGAATTAATTCTTGAAGAGGCACACAGTTCCAAGTATTCTATTCATCTAGGTGCCCCAAATGTATCAAGATTTGCGGCAACATTATTGGTGGAGGGGAATAAAGAAGGATATAGTTGCATATATAGCTCGGTGTCTGAATTGTCAGCAAGTTAAGTACGAGCATCAGAGACCTGATGGTTTGCTTCAGAAGTTAGAAATTCCTAAGTGGAAATGGGAGCATATCCCTATGGATCTTGTTGTTGGACTCCCACGGACTCAGAGAAAATTTGACGCAGTTTGGGTCATTATGGACAGGTTGACCAAGTCAGCACATTTCATTCCAGTGGCAGTTACCTATTCTTCAGAGAGGTTAGCTGAAATTTACATTTGTGAGATTATCCGCCTTCACGGTGTGCCCATGTCTATTATTTCAGATCGAGGTACGTCGTTGACCTTACACTTCTGGAGGGCTGTACAACATGAGTTAGGCACGCGGGTTGAGTTGAGTACAATATTTCATCCACAGACAAACGGACAGTCAGAACGCACTATTCAGATATTGGAAGATATGATTCGCGCTTGTGTTATAGACTTTGGAGGTTCTTGGGATCAATTCATGTCACTTGCAGAGTTTTCTTATAATAATAGCTACCAGTCGAGTATTCAGATGGCTCCATATGAGGCATTATGCGGAAGGCGATGTCGTTCGCTAGTTGGATGGTTTGAACCGGGAGAGGCTCTGTTGTTGGGTACCGATTTGGTATATGATGCCTTGGATAAGGTTAAAATTATTCAAGATCAACTTCGCATAGCTCAGTCTAGGCAAAAGAGTCATGCTGACCATAAAGTTCATGATATTGCATTCATGGTTTGAGAAAGAATATTGCTCCGGGTTTCACCTATGAAAGGTGTAATGAGGTTTGGAAGAAAGTGCAAGTTGAGCCCTAGGTATATTGGACCCTTGGAAATGCTTGAAAGGGTGGGTGACGTAGCCTACATGCTTGCACTACCACCTAGATTATCAGCAGTTCATCCGGTGTTCCATGTGTCTATGCTCCGAAAATATTACGGTGATCCGTCCCATGTGTTAGATTTCAGCTCAGTCCAGTTGGACAAGGATTTGACTTATGAGGAGGAGCCGATAGCTATTCTAGCCCGGCAGGTCTGACAGCTGAGGTCTAAGAGTAATCCTTCAGTTCGGGTGAATGGAGAGGTCAGCCGGTAGAGGTATCTAACTGGGAGTCCGAGTCGGACATACGGAGTAAATATCCACACCTTTTCTCCAGCTCAGGTACTTTTTCTAACTTCATTCAAGGACGAACGTTTGTTTTAGATGTGGATAATGTGATAACCCAAAGTGTCATCTTTAAATTTAGTTAGTAATTTTGTGTTCTAGACCTCGAAAAGTATTATTTATCATTCTTCGATTTGCATGCGCAATCCGTACAATTTTCTGGAAAGTTTTTATGTGAAAAATAGATTAAAATGTGAAATAGAGCTTTAAACTCAACTGAGTTGACTTTGGTCAATCTTTTGAGAAAACGAACTCGGATTAGTGTTTTGACAATTCCAGTAGGTTTGTATCGTGATTTGAGACTTGGGCGTATGCCCGGAATCGAATTCCGAGGTCCCTAGCCCGAGATATGGAATTTTGATACAAAATTAAAAGTTTGAAAGCTTAAAGATTTTTAAGAATTTACTGATGTTGGGTTTATTGAAACTGGGTACGTATTTTAGTTCCAGAGCCCGTTATAGGTCCACTATAATATTTATGACTCGTCTGCCAAATTTGGTGAGAAACGGAGTTTATTTGACATGATTCGGACGTCCGGTTGCGAAAATATAAGTTTTAAAGTTTTCTTGAAAACTTTCTTTGATTTGGTGCTCGATTCGTATTTCTAGGTGTTATTTTGGCGATTTGATCGAGCGAGCAAGTTCGTATGATGTTTTAAGACTTGGGTGCATATTTGGTTTGGAGCCTCGAGGGCTCGAGTGAGTTTCAGATGGTTAACGGGTTGAATTTTGGACTTGGAACTCTACTAGAAAATTTTCTGATGCACTGTCTGGTTTCCTTCTTCGCATTCGTGATAGAGGAATCGTGTTCACGAAGAGGAACTTGAGGCAGGTGAAGTTTACTCTTCGCGTTCGTGTTCGTGAAGGGTAAAGTGCAGTGTTCATCGCGAACGCGTGGAAGCGTTCGCGTTCGCGTTCGCGTAGGGTATATCGCGTTCGCGAAGGCCAAATTTGGCAAGGCTTCGCGTTCGCGAAGAGTAAAGTTTTGGCACCACAAAAATGTGCTTCGCAAACACGAGGTTACTATCGCGTTCGCGAAGGGTAAAAATCCGAAAAACAGAACTTAAGTTATGGAAATGGGATTTCGTCCCATTTTCAATCATTTTCCATTTTTGAGCTCGGGTAGCGATTCTTTGGCGATTTTCATGGGAAAATATTGGGGTAAGTATTCCTTATCCTATATTTATTATATTTTATGATTCCATACTCATTTATATCATGAATCCGTGAAATTTTGGGAGAAAATTTATATTTTTATAAAATCTTCCAAAAAAGAAAATTTAAGATTTGAAGGTCCATTTGACATCGGAATTTGATAATTTTTGTATGGTTGGGCTCGTCTCATAATGGGTGTTCGGATTTTGTAAGTTTTTTCGAGATTCAAGACGTGGGCTCACTGTCAATTTTTAAAACGAATTTTGGATTTCATCCGAAAAATTAGTAAATCCATATGGAATTAATTCCTATGATTCGTATTGAGTATATCGAATTGTTTGTGAATATATTTGAAGCTTTTGGAGACAAATTTAAAAGGAAAATCTGTGGTCGAGTAATTGATTGAAATTGCAAAGCGAGGTAAGTGTCGTGTTTAATTTTGACTTGAGGGAATAGAACCCTTAAATTATTTGTTATGTGAAATGCATGTGAACGACGTATAGGTGAGGTGACGAGTGTCTATACGTCACCAAATTAATTTTTTGCATAATTATTTGAAAATCCTAAATTTGTTTTAATACACGAATTAATTGGTATGATAATTGTTTCTCTCATATTTTTTTATCAAATATTAATTCTTGAATTTCTGCAATAATTGCTACATGCTGATTTAATTTATGTGCATTAATTTCTACTTGACATTTAGCATATTAAATAGTAAACTGCCTATTTTCTCCTTGATTTCTATAATAAATTGCTATTTGTCATTGTTTGTTTCATAATTAAATCATAATTATTGTATGCTTGTTGTCTTAAAAATTTTATATTAATTGTTGCATTTATTGGGGCAATTTCTTCTATAAAAATTGATAAATGGATATATTGGAAGAGCGGGTTGCACGCCGCAACAAAATTGATTAAAATAAACATATTGGGGGATCGGGTTACACGCCGCAATAGACTTGTATTAAAAGTCCATATTGGGGGATCGGATTGCATGCCGCAACGGGCTTATTAAAAAGTCCATATTGGGGGAACGGGTTGTACGCCGCAACAGACTTGTTTAAAAGTCCATATTGGGGGATCGGGTTGCATGCCGCAACAGACTTATTTAAAAGTCTATATATACTTGATTATAATAAATATATGGGAGGATTGAAAATGAATATGCTGTGGGAGCGGGTTGCACGCTGCAACGAAAATTGATTGAAATAATAATTGGTTATGACTGCTGAGTTGGCTTCAACTATTAGAAATGAGTTACCTGATTTAATTCTATTATTGTGGTTATTACTATTATTACGTACAGGTTAATGCAAGTGACCTGCCTTAGCCTCATCACTACTTCGTCGAGGTTAGGCTCGGCACTTACTAGTACATGGGGTCGGTTGTACTGATACTACACTCTGCACTTCTTGTGCAGATATCGGAGTTGGTCCCAGCGGCGTACCATAGACTTGCTCGGATTTCAGCTACCAGAGGATACTTGAGGTATAATTGCACGATGTCCGCAGTTTTGAAGTCCCCATCTACCTTACTTTAGCTGTGTGTTTGTTTTCAGACAACTTTATTTTATTCAGACCTTTATTTGTATTATTCTAGAAGCTCGTGCACTTGTGACACCAATTCTGGGATGGTATTTAGACACCGTTATTTTTATGGATTATTCACTACATTTCAGACTTTATTTCCGCATTTGTTTCTTTGTTATTAATAAATTTAAAAATTGTTTTAAAATGGATAATATTATTCTAACGTTGGTTTGCCTAGCAAATAAAATGTTAGGCGCCATCACGGTCCAAAGGTGGAAACTCAAGGTGGATGTGGCTAAAGTGGTTCTATCCGCTATATTGAGGAAATTAAATTTCCAATGGGATAGTCTCATACGCATTTGGTCAATGACCAACTGGAAGTCTTTGGGTTTTGGTTTATGATTTAATATAGGGAATTCAAGGAACTTTCTAAATTAGAAGCTTAATTTCATGCCAAATAAATTGGCAAAGTAAGAAGTGATGCTTGTTGGGCACTTTTAGAGAAAATTAATCTGGATTTTACATAGTTTTTGGACATGCCAGATTCTTCTGTAAAGAGGTTTAAGCAACGCTTAATACAAAGGCTTCTTTTGTAATTTACCTTTCTTATAAGAGTTAGATCATCTGCAAAGAAGAGATGAGAGAAACTTGGACCTTTATAACTAACTTTAACAGGATCCCAGAGCATGGTATCAGTTGATTGTTTATTATCCTTGAGAGAAGTTCCATACATAAGATAAATGTATATAGAGACATAGGATCTCCTTGGCAAATACCTCTACTAGGACTAAAGTAGTTTGTCTTAGTACCGTTAACAAGGACTCCGATATTGCTAGTACTAATACAATGCATTATGAGTTTGGAGATTTTAGGAGGGAATTTAAAGAAATCGAGGGTTTTATGAATAAAATCCCATTCCAATTTATCGAAAAAAAAAAAATTCAAGGTCTATTTTTAAAAGCATATTGAACTTAGAGCTTTTTGAATTGTGCATGTTATTTAAGAGTTTTTGGATAGTGATAGGATTATCACATGCTCTCATGTTCTTTATAAAGGTAGTTTGGGTAGGACTAATTAAATTTGGTAACAAAGGCTTTAGCCTATTGGCTATAATCTTAGTAATGATTTTGTAAGCGACATTGCAAAGGCTGATTGGCCTAATTTTTTTCCAGATGATTAGCATTATTAATTTTAGGAATGAGACATAAATAAGTGTCATTTGTATCATTAGGAAGGGACTGAGATTCAAAGACCTTGTGACAAAAATTAATCACAGAGTTGCCAATTATATTCCAATATTTTTGATAAAAGAATGGGTGTATCCCATCTGGATCTGGTGCCTTAAAAGGTTTGAAGAAAAATATAGCATTTGTGATTTCTTCAGTTGCTAGAGGTCTGTCAAGGGTGCCTAAATCTAGTTTTGAACAACTAGTGGCATGATTTTCAAAAACAACCCTCTTAGTATGACATTTAGAGGTTGTGAAGGCTTGTTCAAAAAAATTAAAGGTATGGTCAAGAATGGTTTTGGCATCATTGATCTAGTTGCCATTGTCATTTTTGAAGTACATTATTGAGTTGTGACGTTTTCTATTGGATGCCATAATGTGGTAGAATTTTGTATTGGCATCCCCTTCGTTACACCAATTTATACGTGAACGAAGTTTCCAGAAGTCTTCTTCCATTTTGAGAATAACATTGTATTCAAGTTGGAGTTGCATTTCAAGATTCATGAGGAAGAAATTATTTTGGTAATTTGGAGAGGATTGAATGCCATTTAGGCGT
This sequence comes from Nicotiana otophora, assembly GCA_000715115.1. Lineage (NCBI taxonomy): Eukaryota > Viridiplantae > Streptophyta > Magnoliopsida > Solanales > Solanaceae > Nicotiana > Nicotiana otophora. The sequence goes on along the minus strand of AWOL01S0027875.1, from coordinate 73,562 downwards.
GCAAGAAGTCTTTTTTTAAATGTTACCAAAAATATTAATTTTCCAACTGCTGAGTTTTTCCTTAAGAACATTATGGGCTATATTGAGTTCATTAGTCATCCAACTTACACCGACAATATTAATGAAATCAGGGTGTTTGCACCAAATAGTTTCGAACCTAAAAGGTTTACCACTGTAGCAAATATTTTTGGGGGTTAGTTGGATTAGCAAAGAGTTATGGTCTGAATGGGTTTTGGGCAGGTGAACTATGACATCTTTAGGGAATACGTTAATCCACTCATTATTAACGAAAACTCTATCTAATCTCTCTATAATTAACGCCTTTGATTTTCTACGATAATTTGACCAGGTGTACTTATACCCTTTAAACCCTAAATCCATAAGGTTGTAATTGTTAATACTATTCCATAATCGTGAACTACACCTACGATTAATAGAGTTTCCCCTAAATTTATCATTTTCACTAAAGATATCATTGAAATCACCTCCAAAGAGCCATGAACCTTTGTAGCTTTCATGGATATTTTCAATATTATTCCATAAAGTATTTCTATTACCTATTTTTGTACTACCATATATTGAAGAAAATAAACAATAGGTATTTATAGGACGTACCTCAATGTTAGCATGAATTTCTTGGTTTCTTCTAACAAAATGGTTCAAATTAACCACGTTAGAATTCCACAAAATAACCCTTCCTCCAACTTTTTCCTCTGTTGGCACTTCGATCATTTCAGAGAATGAAAAATCATTGATTAAGGAGATATGACTCTCCATGCAAGTTTCAAGTAGTGTCACCATGCAAGGATTGTGTGTATCAATCATTTCTCTAAATTTCTCCTAAAAGCCTCATTATTACCACCCCTAATATTCCAAATGATTATATTAGTTGGGTGATACATCATCTCTATTTAGTTATGGTTGGGGTTAGTTCCATTCTCCATCGTCCTGTTTGATAGAGATAATGGATTCCTCCTTAACGAGGATACTAATATCATTGCATGGCTTGCCACCGTTGGGTCCTGTGGAGGTCTGATATCCATTGAGCATTTGTAAAGTGTTGGTGGGCAGTTTAGAATATACCTCTTCTCTAGAATCTCCCTGAATAGATAAACCTTTACCTCGTTTAGACTTAAAAATTCTACAATTTGTTCTGACCCCATCAACATCATTTCCTCTGCATTCTCTACTTGTTGGTCTTTTGGTTCTGGTATATTGGGAGGAGGAGGTAGTTGAGGTGCATGAGGTGGAGCTTGTGGAGGTGCATGTGGGGGTACTTGTGGTAGTGCATGGTTTGCAGCGGGAGGTACACTCATCTGTGATTGTTCACGGTTGATTGGGGTGGTCCATGATATGAATATTGGATTCATGTTCGCGATCTCTCCTGGGGGAAAGAAGGTAAGATCCACTACCATATTTTGAGTTTGTAGTGGGTTGAAGTGTGGTGGAAAACTCGATTGAGTTCTCATTGCCTATGCTAGGTTTGAGTTCATTAATGGAGCTAGTGTATATAGTATATTGTTTAACGAAACATGATTGAGATAATTGCTCATGGCCATGTGCATCCTTTCAGATACTAGTTGATCTAGAAAGTGAGAGTTTTGGAGGATTATCAGAGTCTCTTGTCCGTCCAATATCATATTGAATGATATTGCATGGACCATCAGTCCTTATTCTATCCAATAGAGAGGTTGATAATCTTGTGGTAGTGATGGTTGCATAAAGAAGATTTGGTTGCCCCTTAGTGGATCTTGAGATGGTGGTGGGTTTACCATTGTATGGGCTCTTTGATGTCCTAGTATTTGGATTAGACGGTACCGTCTCCTTTGGGCTACTGAAATTCTTGGCATTGTTGATGGAGATGTCTTGGTTTATATTAGGGATATCAATGTTTTTTTTCGGAATAGACGTGAGGTTGGTAGTGGAACTAGGTAGCTCCTTAATCATTAAATCTACTTACATGTCTTCTGAGTGGTCTGGAGAGATAATTTTAATAGGATTTTAAAAAGATTTTTCACCTGGCATGTGGTTATCCTCATTGGCCATTTGTGGAGCAATAGGCTTTTCTTGGGACATGTGTGTGAAGTTTCTTGTGATCATTCATGCATGGGGAGTTATTATTAGTGATAATGCTTTTATTGATAGGGTTATTTAGAGAGTCTTTGGAATTAGTATTAGGGTTGGTTGTAAGGTTAATTAGATTGTTGATATTGCTTAATTGGTGGTTATTAGGTTGCATGTTGGCTAATTGAACGTTGTAATTTTCTGCCACGTGTTCATTAGCACCTTTTATCATGGCCACGTTTAATGACATGCAATCAACCTCTATAGGAATAAGGATTTTATTTTCAATTTCTTTAATTTCTGGCAGATTATTCAAGATAGAGAATTTATTTTCAGTGACAGTATAATCCTTGGGCATAAGATTGTTATTAAAGATTTTAGTAGAAGAATTCTTGTTAGTTATGTTAGTTGCAGAGTTATTGCAAAAATATTTTGTATTAAAAGGTAAGGTGGAAGAATTATCTGGCATCCTGGCACTGAGATTCTTGAACTTACCTAATTGCTGGAATAGCTCCTTGATCCTATGATTTAGTTTTTGTTCGGAGAAGTTAACCGTTTGCCATACATCTTCTTTAATGCCTTGAACCTCGTTTTATTCCATTGATTGGCTTGCAGTCGATTCCATCTGTGTGGGTGGTGGATTATTGATTATTACCTTGTGTGGACATTTGGACTGAACGTGGCCCAGTCTTCCACATTGTTTACACAAAAGGTTCTCCCCTTCATAAAATATAAGCTGTTTATACTGACCAATGAAGATGAAGGGAACAAATGGCTCATCCAATGGCATCTATATGCATAACCTTGTATACCGTCCCCTTAAGGTTGAGGAGTTGAATGAGTCAATTTTTAATAGTCTACCAATTTTGTTTCCTATCTTTTTCAAAATTAATCCATCGTAAAAATCGGTTGGTAGTTGTGGTAGTCGCACCTAGACGGCTGTTAGTGAAACTTTTGCTTCAGATGCTACAAAATTTGGTTTTCATCTTTGGACTGATAGGAAGTGTCCAAATATAAACCAAGGGCCATAGTGCAAGACTTTGAACATGCTTTCCTCGTTGTTCAACTTGGTGATGTAGTAGTCAGATCCTAAGTCGATTAATGGAAAATTTTTCATAATTCTTGGATCCTTTTTTTGAGTAGGTGATGTTGTACTCTTTTCCCTTGAAGCTTGATTATGACTAACAACTTCCATGGTTGATAGATCCATTGAAAGGTATCTTGTGATAGTTGAACATGTCGATCCTTATTAACTGGGAGCAATTGATTGTTAGGACTACCGTTTTGTAGATGAAATGTGTAATACTCACTTGAATTAGTGAGTACACTAATTAATGCACCATGTTCACCCGCTATTAATTTTTTAAAAAAACTCGGGCCAGTTTTGGTGGCATCTAGTTTAGGTTTTTCAGTTGCAATATAATAAGTAGGGATTTTGACCGCTTATTTTCTCTTTTTTACTTACGTTTTAGATAAACAATGCTTAAAGGTATTCCCGAAAACTAATAAAATATACTTTTGTGCAGGAATATTGGGAGACGAGCCAAAAAACTCAAAATCAACTCATAAAGGAGTTAAAAATAGACAAGGACCAAAATAAGGCAAAAAGGCCCACTGTGCGGATCACATAATACTGTGTGCGGCCTCAAAACAATGAAACATCACTGTCAGATGTCCTTCAGAGTATGCGGACCGCATAATTATTGTGCGGCAGTAGAAGAGGAGATTCAGAGAGTTAGTTTTTGGGCAGGATGAAGATATGCAGACCGCACCATAATTGTGCGGCCGCAGGTTGACAAGTGTAGCCGCACTCATAATTGCGCGGTCCGCAGAAGAGACAAATCAAAGAGCTATGTTCTAGTCCAAGTTCAAGTGTCCAGCCGCACTCAGAATTGTGCGGTCCACACAATCAAATGAAGTGCGGCCGCATCCCATTTTTATGCGACCGCATAAGGCCCAGTTGACCAGTCAAGCTCATAGTGCGGACCGCAGAAGGCCCAGTTGACCAGTCAAGCTCATAGTGCGGACCGCACAACCTCCGCAGGAGCATTTTTATCAGATATTTTCAGTTTAGTATAAATAGAACTTTTTGACATTTTTAGGGTAAGTTTTGTTTTGGGAGAGCACCTGAGCCATTTTTCTTTACTTTTTTGAGTAATATTGTACTAGATTAGCTTCTAAATATTAGATTTTCTTTCCCTAATCAACTATTATGCATTCTATCTTAATTTCTTTTTGTATTTCTTCATTTTTCATGAGTAGCTAAATTTCTAGCTAGGGTTGTGGCTCAACCCTAGTTTGGATACTTAAAGGGTATTTGATTTAGGACTTGTTTGTGATTGGGTTAGTAATATTTAGCCTAGTTCTTGCATGAATCAAGAATTAATGGTTGCAAACATTGATTCATGCTTAATTGACTTAGTCTCTACTTGAGAAAGAGAGACTAAGACTAGAAAAACTTAACTAATAAGAAATTGGGGTGAACTCAAGAAATTGATAGCCCCAATTAAAGGGGTTGAGTCTAGAGATAGTAAGACCTTACTTGAGCATTTATCACTTGTTTTGTGCAATACCCATTTGGACTTGAGAAAGCCAAATTGGGCAAAATCACTCAAACTGCCGAGAGGTATAGAGTGGGTAATTGTGTGTGATTGCTATATTACAACCCCGACCAATCAAACTTATCCTAGAGTTTACAACCCATTAGGTAACCACCTAGATGGAAGTCATGAACCTAGATGTTTTATCATTCGAAAAATAACCAAAACCAAAAATATTATCTTCTAGTTTTATAATTGCAATCAATAGTTTAAAGTAAAAGTAGAAATAATAAATAAGAATGTGAAAGTGTAATCTAAGGCATATCGTACAAGTACACTAAATATATACCTAATCCCAATTCTAACTCCCTGAGGATTCGACCCCGACTTGTGTTGGGTTTTATTATTTCTTCGACTGCCTCACTACCTATATTTGTGGTGTGATTGTGGGCGACATCAATTTTTGGCGTCGTTGCCAGGGAGTTAAACGGATTTAGCTATATATCTAGGTTTTTGTGTGATTTGTCTTCTTTTCCTTCCGAGTCACTAATTTCGTTTTTGAATTGCTTATAGGTACGAGAATGGCTCTCAACAACGAGCCCGTTGGTAATTTGCCATTCGGGGAGGAAGTGGACGATGATCAAGGAGATGAAGATCTTCCTGAACCTCAAGCAAATAGGCAAGGCAGACCGCCTCATGATAATGTTCCCGTACGTCCCCCACCTCCACCAAGAGCGCAGCGCACCGTGTGTTGCCGAACGAGGGTTATACAAGTGCTATAGTTCCGCCCCACATTAGGGCGGGACACTTTCAAATCACCAAGTGATGCTTACACTAGTTGAGTAACGGGGATGCTTCACCAGGGCTCCAAATCAAAATGCTTACAAGAATCTCAAGGGGTTCGTCGATACTTGTTGGGGGAGCAAGCAAACCAATGTTCCTGAGGACACGCTGAGGTTGAGGCTATTTCCTTTTTCTTTATGGGGAAAAATATTGGACTGGCTAGAGAGATTGCTCAATCATTCCATCCATACATGGGATGAGTTGGCCAAAAAATTCATTGCCAAATTCTTCTCTCCGGGGCACATAGCTACACTCGGGATGAAATTCTAGCGTTCAAGCAAGAGCCCAATGATCCATTGCATGAGATTTGGGAAAGATATCGTACCATGGTTAAAGAGTGCCCAAATAATGATATGACCGAGGCCATGATCCAACAAACCTTCTACAGGGGGTCAACACAACAAAACAATGTGTGGTAAATCAACTCGCCGGTGGGAACTTCATGAACACACCTTATGCCGAAGCTTGTGAAATTTTGGATGAGATGGCAGATACCTCATCGGTATGGCAAAGTAGGGCCAATGTTCTGCAAGGTGACCCTAATGTTATTCACCTACACAAGGAACTACATGATCATGGGCAATCTATCGCAGAGTTAACAACCACAATGAACCAATTGGCAAAAGCTCAGCTGCAACAAGTTCAAGGGCCAAAACAAGTGAATGCGATTGAAGGCGTAAATATGATAATGCACAAGAGACGGCAAAAAGGTCAACAAGGGCAAAGCCGTCTGGAATAATTCATGCAAGATTATAGTGGGTATGACCAAGGTAATTCATATAATTAGCAAGAAGAAGAAGTGCAATACGTCAACAATTATCAAGGTCAAAGAAACAATGCTCAAAATCAACAATAATGGAGATCATAAGGAAATCAAGGAAATTGGAACAACCAAGGCCACCAAGGCAATTGGAGTGGTGGCAACAATAATCAAAGCAATTAGGGAAATAAAAATAATCAAGGCAATTGGGTAAATAACAATAATCAAGGCAATTGGAATAATCAAGGAAACCAAGGCAATTGGGGTGACAACAATCAAAGTAACTGGGGAGGTAATCAAGGAGTGTGGAATAACAACAACAACCGGGGGTCGGGTTTTCAATGTCCCCCGATGTTCTAACAATCGAGAAATCCACCTCCATATCCTTCTAAAGGCCAGAGATCTTCTGACAATGAGATGGGACGGATTGAAAATATGTCCAAACAAATGATGGAGAAAAATGCTGACTCCAATGCTCAATTAGCCTCCCACAACACTTCAATCCGTAATTTGGAGGTTCAACTTGGCCAAATCTCACAAGCATTGAACACTCCTCCTAAGGGGGCATAACCAAGTGATACGGTGGTGAACCCAAAGGGTGAAAATAATACGGGACATGCTATGGCCGTGACTATGAGAAGTGGGAAAGGTGGAGATGCAACCACCTCAAATCAAAGAATAATTGTAGATGATGATGTTGTGGTTCAAGAAGATGAAATTCCAATCAATGTGGTTCAAGATAATGACGAAGTGAGAATTGATATTGATGAAAATATGGAGGAGACGCAAGAAGAGGTGAACCCATCTAGGGACCATGTGATTGACATTCCGGAACTAGTAGTGCAAAAGTCTAAGGCACCAATGCCAAGGCCTCCTCCTCCATACCCTCAAAGGCTTGCAAAGAAAAATAGTGAGAACCAATTCAAAAGGTTTATTGACATGATGAAGAGTTTGTCTATCAATTTACCATTGGTTGAGGCGTTGGAACAAATGTCGGGTTATGCAAAGTTCATGAAGGACTTGATCACCAAGAAGAGGTCAATGAATTGTAAAACTATCAAGATGACACATCAAATGAGTGCTATTGTGCACTCAATGGCTCTGAATTTGGAAGATCTGGGTGCTTTCACAATCCCTTGCACTATTGGGAGTGCCGACTTTACCAAAGCTTTATGTGATTTGGAGGCAAGTATCAACTTGATTCCCTACTCTGTGTTCAAAACTTTGGGAATTGGGCAACCAAGACCCACATCTATTAGGTTGCAAATGGCGAATCGGACTATGAAGAGGCCAATGGGAATTATTGATGATGTGTTAGTCTGTGTTGATAAGTTCATCCTTCCAGCGGACTTTGTGATCCTTGATTGTGAGGTTGACTACGAGGTACCTATTATCTTGGGTAGACCTTTCCTTTCTACGGGGAAGGCTCTTGTTGATGTGGAAGCCGGTGAGCTCACTTTCAGGGTGGGTGACGAAAAGGTAGTTTTCCATGTGTGCAAATCGATGAGGCAACCAAATAGCAACAAAGTTTGTTAATTCGTGGACTTAGTGACCGAAGTAATTGTTGATGATACTAGTGCCACAATGAATGTTGAGGATAATTTGGAAGACGTATTGCTCAACCTTGATGATGATAAGGGGAAAGAAGGCTATGTGGAGTGTGTGAATGCATTGCAAGGGATAGGGTCGTACACTTATGAGCCCCGCAAGCTATATTGGATCTTGAAACCCGAAAGACTCCTCCAACAAAACCCTCAATCGAGGAGCCTCCCACTTTGGAGTTAAATCCATTGCCTCCGCATCTCAGGTATGAATTCCTTGGCCCTTCTTCTACTTTACCGGTTATCCTTTCTTTTTGTTTGACTAACATGCAGGTAGAGTCCACATTGGAGGTGCTATAAAGGAGGAAAAGAGCAATCAGATGGACCTTGGTAGATATCCGGGGCATAAGCCCCGCCTTTTGCATGCACAAGGTTATATTGGATGAGGGTGCCAAACCCTCCGTTGAACATCAAAGGAGGCTAAATGAAGCAATGCAAGAGGTAGTCAAGAAGGAGATCATAAAGTGGTTGGATGCCGGGGTTGTTTACCCTATTTTCGATAGCTCATGGACTTCTCCGGTGCAATGTATCCCAAAGAAAGGGTGCATGACTGTGCTAACGAATGACAAGAATGAATTAATCCCCACAAGAACTATCACCAGGTGGAGAGTGTGTCTGGACTATAGGAAGCTCAACAAAGTCACTCGAAAAGATCATTTCCGGCTTCCATTTCTTGATCAAATGTTGGATAGGTTGGCCGTACGTGCTTTTTATTGCTTCCTGGATGGATACTCCGGCTACAATCAGATTTTTATTGCTCCTGAGGACCAAGAGAAGACCACTTTTACTTGTCCATATGGTACTTTTGCATTCTCGAGGATGCTATTTGGGTTATGTAATGCACCGACGACCTTTCAACGGTGTATGGTGGCTATTTTCACCGATATGGTGGAAGGTATTCTTGAGGTCGTCCTGGATAATTTCTCTGTCGTTGGGAATTCTTTTGATGATTGCTTGAACAACTTGGACAAGGTATTGGCAAGATGTGAGGAAACTAACTTGGTTTTGAATTGGGAGAAATGTCACTTCAAGGTCGAGGAAGGCATTGTCCTTGGTCACAAGATTTCAAAGTATGGTATTAAGGTTGATAAAGCCAAAATTGAAGTGATCTCCAAACTCCCTCCCCTACATCCGTGAAGGGAGTGAGGAGCTTCTTGGGTCATGCGGGGTTCTATCGCCGATTCATCAAAGATTTTTCCAAAGTGTTGAACCCTTTGGGTAAACTTTTGGAGAAGGATGCCAAGTTCCATTTCAATGAAGATTGCATGAAGGCATTAGAGTTGCTTAAGTTCAAGTCGACTACTACTCCTATTATTACCGCACCAGATTGGAGCTTGCCTTTTGAGCTCATGTGTGACGCAAGTGATGTGGCAGTTGGAGCGGTGTTGGGAAAACGTATCAACAAAATCTTCCATCCGATCTATTATGCAAGCAAGACCATGGATGATGCCTAAGTCAACTACACAGTGACTGAAAAAGAGCTCCTTGATATTGTCTTTGCTATGGAGAAGTTTCGCCCATACTTGATGGGTACAAAGGTGATTGTTCACACCGACCACACGGCGCTTCGGTATTTGATGAGCAAGAAAGATTCTAAGGCAAGGTTTATGCGGTGGGTGCTTCTATTGCAAGAGTTTGATATAGAGATTCAAGACCGCAATGATAGCGAGAATCAAGTGGCGGGCCACTTATCCCGATTGGAGGAGGAGGGGAGGCCACATGATGGCCTTGAGATCAATGATTCATTTCCCAACGAGCAACTCCTAGCCGTTTCAATGACCGGGATGCCATGGTTCGCCGACTTAGCAAACTATCTTGTGAGTGGCATTGTACCGAATGAGTTCTCTTCAAACCAAAGGAAGAAGCTCAAACGAGATTGCCTTGACTATTATTGGGATAAGTCGTATCTTTTCTGAATATGTACTGATGGTGTGATTCGATGATGTGTGCCGGAGGAAGAACAAATGGGTATTCTTGAGGCTTGCCACTCTTCACCGTATGGTGGTCACCATGGTGAAGCAATAATGTCGGCAAAAGTTTTGAGTTGTGGATTCTATTGGCCTACTCTCTACAAGGATGCTAGTGAGCTTGTCAAGCGGTGTGATGAATGCCAAAGAGCCGATGGGATCTCAAAGAAGAATGAAATGCCTCTCACCACCATTTTGGAGATAGATATCTTCGATGTGGGGGGTATTGATTTTATGGGTCCTTTTGTTAGCTCTTGTGGAACACCTACATTCTAGTTGCGGTGGATTATGTATTTAAATGGGTTGAGGACATTGCTTTGCCCAACAATGAATCAAGGAGTGTGGTGGCATTCTTGAAAAAGAACATCTTTACGAGGTTTAGTACCCCAAGAGCCATTATTAGTGATGGGGGTTCACATTTTTGCAACAAGTCTTTTGATACCTTACTCACAAAGTATGATGTCATTCACAAAGTATCAACCCCCTACCATCCTCAAGAAAGCGGACAAGTTGAAGTCTCCAATTTGGAGATAAAGAGTATTTTGTCAAAGACAGTCAATGCCAAAGACAGTCTCTAATCGGGATTGGTCAAGAAAACTTGATGATGCTCTTTGGGCTTATAGAACGACCTATAAAACACCGATCGGGATGTCTCCATACCGGTTAGTATTCGGGAAGGCATACCATCTTCCGGTAAAACTTGAGCATAAGGCCATGTGGGCTTTGAAGAAGTTGAACCTTGAATGGGATATCGCGGCAGATCTAAGGATGTCACAATTGAATGAGCCTGATGAATTCCGGTATCATGCCTACACAAGATCGTCTCTTTACAAGGAGAAGATGAAGTACCTCTATGAAAAGTACATCCACAACAAGGAATTTAAAGAGGGTGATCTTGTGCTATTGTTCAATTCTCGGTTACGGATGCTTCCGGGCAAGTTGAAGTCAAAATAGAGTGGCCTCTTTGAAGTGGTGAATGTAACCCCCTTTGGTGATCTAGATTTGAAAAAATAAGAACGATGAGGTGTTTAGAGTCAATGGACACCGAGTTAAACATTATCTTGGAAAGGTTGATGATGGCCACATTGTGGCGGTTCCTCATTTCAAATGATTGGTAATCTGTGTCGTGCCGCGACGTTAAATCAAGCGCTTCTTGGGAGGCAACCCATGTATCTTTTTCTTTTTCTTATTTTTCTTCTTTGTTAGATAGCTTTGTTTTGTGCTAACTAGTTTTGAAGTGTATGCAGAAATGGGTGTGCATTGCAGGGACTGTGCAAGAAAAATTGGCTAAGTGTCATAAAAGTGCGGACCGCACATGTGTGCGGTCGCACAATAGGAAGATCAAAAATTCATGGTCTCTGAAGTTTGGCCTGTCAAATTTCCTTAACAATTTTCGGCCGCACACAAAATTGTGCGGTCCGCACTCACTTTTGTGCGGACCGCAGAAAACCTTCCAAGGTACAAGTAAGGAGTGCGGACCGCACTCAACATTGTACGGCCGCACTCATGTAAGTTCTGGGCCCGACAGGTCAGTCTATAAATAGGGCTTTTCATAACATTTCATACTTTACACTCTCTGAAATCTCAAGCCCTAAGAAAGCACATTGTATACCCCATTAGCTCTAAATCTTCTCTCATTTAATCAAGTTAGATTCTCACCTGCATCATTCACTACTTGTATGTTCAATCCATGTTAGATTTTTGTTCTTTCTTCTTAATTTGTGTTCTTGTTTTCTTTGATTAGTTTAGTTTTTTTTTTGCCTATAAATGTCAAATGTGCTTAATATGTGCTTCAAAATCATGTGGATAGCTTTGCATGTGTTAATTAGGGACTGGGTAGACCACTAAGCTTGTCAATTTGTGCAAACTATGTCTAAATTGTGAAATATTGCATGAACCCTAGTTTACTGCCCGTGAAATTCAAATTGTGCGGCCGCACACATTTTTGTGAGGTCTGCAGTCCTTTAACTTAGGGCTTCTATGTGCTTGAATTGTGTGGACCGCACTAAAAAATATGCGGTCCGCAGCAAAATTGTGCAGTCCGCACTGACAAATGATCAGAGAAGCCAGTATTCTGAACCTGGGGTTGTGCGGCCGCACTCAAAATTGTGCGGTCCGCACTTTTAGTTGTGCGGCCGCACTCACTATTGTGCAGTCTGCACTTGGCAGTCTGTGGCCGCGCTCATTTTTGTGCGGTCCGCACTGCCTCTTCTGTTTTTCCACAACTGGTCTGCAACTGTCATGCATATATCTGTGTCCTATGAACCTGAACTCTAACTGATTATTATTGTTATGAATTGCAGACGATGGTTAGATCACGTGGTGGAGGAGATACATCAAAAGGGAGGGCAGAACCCTCCCGAGGCCGAGGCCGAGGCCGAGGCAAGAGTAACCTACCACTTGCCATTTAGAGGACCATAGGCAAGAAACCAACCACCAACAAAGTTCCTCAACCCTCCGAGACCAGTGAGTATCTCCCATCTAGGAAAGCTTCTGAGGGTAACTCCGTACAAGCACAGCCGGAAACCCAATCACAACAAGTCCCGGGTAGATTCCACTTGGTAAATGAGTCATCTTCCGCTGCTAGTACTTCAAAAGGTTCAAAAGAGGGTAGCCCATATTCTGAGCCCTCTTCCTCACACGCCCCGACTGCACCAATCAATGTTGATGATGATGATGATGTCCCGAGCGATGGTAGATACAGTGAGGTGTTTAGAGAGGTCGAGGAGAAGGGATATATGTGAAGACATATTTGTTAGCTTGACTGCATTCAACAAATTTAGAGAGTGGTGGCCCCAGAGATTGCTCACTCTTGAGCGACAATTCTTGATGAAGGATTTGCACAAGCATAACCCAAATGTCCTCAGACAGTTCCAGGAGAGAAAAAGATGGAAATGGTTCACCCAAAGCATCCTCGATGAAAATAAGCACTTGGTTAAAGAATTTTATGCCAATATGGCTCACATTAAGAAGGGTACCAAGGTGACAAAAGTGCGAAATCTGAAAATCTTATTCGATGAAGAAGTGGAGGCAGTCCAATACTTGAAAAAGATGGCTATGGGTGATGCAGCTCGCCCGTGGCTAGCTGGGATTTTGGCTATTCTAGGATCAACACCTCTGTGGCTTACAACAGGGGTTCCCATAGTTCGGGCCACCCTAAATTTTGAAGCAAAAGGGTGGCAAATATTTGTGTGCAGCCGTATTGATCCGTACCTAAATGAGAACAACCTCCCACTTCCCCGTGCAGTCCTGGTGGCTTCGATTATGGCTGGGTATTTGATTAATGTTGGTACCATCACGTCTACCAACATCATATTAGTTGTCCAAAAAGATGAGAGATCATACACGTACCCGAACTTCCTCACAGAATACTTTAAAGATCAAAAGATGGAGCCGAGGCAATATGATACAGAAGTAAAGGCCAAGAAGCCTTTCTCATGGTACCACCTGCAGGGTGCTGACAACCCGAAGTTCAAGGGTAAGGCAACTACCTCCGATGGCCAGTTTGAGGAGCCAATGGTAGTAGTTACTGATTCAGCTGCTGAGCCTTCCACAGCAGTCGGTCCTTTTACTGGAACAACAGCCATACCACCACTGTCGTCTTCTAGACCTCCAGATTCATTATCAGTGCCAGCTTCATCCACTTATCTACAGACGGCGCTGCGAGTCTCCCAGATATTGGCAAGTCTCAACAACTGGATGCAGGTAGCTACTTCAAAGCTGTCTAACATATCCAGTGCTGTTGCAGCTTAGTTAGCAGCACCAGCAGCACCACAGGTACCTCCGTCAGTGGAGGAAACATTGAATAAAACTTTGGGCAACCAGAAGACCATTATGGAGATTCTAGTGGCGCATGGGGAGGTCATTGAGGAGTTGGGAAAGCAAACAAAGAAGATGCGAAAGTCTCAGGCATCGAAGAGGTTAGTGGACAGTTGAGAAAAGTGGTTGCCAAAATTGCATCTGCTGGAGATCTACCACTGGACTTACTTATGGAGGGAGCACCTTTATACCCAGTAGCACATGCAGCACCAGCATTACCAGAGGCATCATATATAGCAGTCGGCCAGTATGAGGAGCCGGTTGCGACTGCCCACACCGCTGAGGAGATGATCCAGATGCTCATCAACCTCGTTGTCCCTCAGCCAGGTGATGATGAGATACAGCTAGAGGAGACAGAGGGTGTTGTGGATCCCATGCAGAATGAGACCACATAGGGAGTTTCTTAACTCTCTACCCTTCCCTGTTCTTATTTTTGTTAAGCATTTGGGACAATGCTTATTTTTATTCGGGGGGTGGTCTATTTTGCTTGATTGACATTAACATGTGGCCTGTAATAACTCTTACTATTTTTTTCCTTTGTCTTTATTTTCTCTTTGGTATGTATATATTCTCCCCCTTCATTTGATGTATATATTCAGTCTCCCTTATGTATATATTCATTTTACTACGGTTTGTATATTCATTTATCTCGCTTTCTGTAGTTTATTTCGTAGCTTCTTTACTTTGTCTTTCTTAGTAGTATAACTTCTTATTTCTTTACAGGTTTGTATATTCATTTATCTTGCTTTCCGTAGTTTATTTCGTAGCTTCTTTACTTTGTCTTTCTTATAGTATAACTTCTTATTTACTTTAGTAGTTTCTTTTTGATTTGTTAGCTTCTTTTTACGTTTGAGTGATCAATAAGCCTTTGGTTTTCTTAATGCCACGGTTCTTTCCAAAGGTAGATTTTGTGTGAACCGGATGGCTCTTTCCAATAATGGATGGTGGGACAACCTTCTTAAGGGATTGAGTCCGTTTTCTTTTATGTTTAGGCAAATATAGTAGTAATGAATAAAAGAGTCTCAAGCATGCTTCACTTGGTACCAACACATTTACCTCTGACCTTATGGTTAAAAACAAAGTTGTTGGCATAAAATAGCTCTAGTTGTGACCTTTTGACTCTTGTGTTGACTTAAACAGTCATCGAATGGTTCAGTCGAGCCATTTGTGATTCTCAATCTTAACTAGGGTTGTTGTGGGCCCTCAACTCCGCTCTCTTTAGCAATCCAGCAGCGTGAAAGGGGAGGTATTGAAGTGCAAGTCCAAGTTCCCGTGCTAATAGTCCAGAACTTGCCCCGAATATTTTTCTAGGCAAAATTCTAAGTGTAGCTTGGCTTGCGAAATGATTGTAGGCTCTCCTGGATCCGATTTGAAGTTTGAAATCTTCCAAAGCCTACTAATGTGATATCCCTAGTCAACCCATTTGAGCCTAAGCCTCTTATTTCAATAACCACGTTACAAGCCTTTATCCATTTTGTAATGACCCTCTCTTGGCACCCAGTCTTTCCTTAGCATTCTTGAGAAACAATTAGCAAAAATATAAGTTTGGGGGAGAGACGAGGAGTTTGAAAATGATAAAAGGTACAAAGAAGAGAAAGAAAGGAAGAAAAGGGAAGGCAAAGAAAAGAAAGAAAGAACAAAAAGAAAAATGCCAAAAAGAAAGTGGATAAGGTAGAAAGTTGAAGGGATTCAAAGAAAACTATGATGAAAGGCATGGAGTAAATAGAAAAGGAGAAAAATGAATGTCATGACCAAGAAAGAGTGACGTTACGTCTCTCTAGTTCCCCCGAGAAAAAAGGAATTGACTCAAAGAGTCGACAAAGTATGAGCTTACATTACAAAGAGAAAATGAAGTGCTTAATGAAAGATGAAACCATTCTATTCCAACAAGTCATACCTTAGTCCAAAAGCCTTCATTACATCCCGCAAAGCCCTACATGATTTCAAGTTGAGTGATCTTACATTAGTGGTGATTTACATAAGGGGCAAGCTTATGGTACTTAGAGTCGGACTTGTAGCAATCTTTTGAGAGAGATGATAAGTAGGGATTGCCGGGAATATCCTTTTTTCTAGTAGAGGTGGGAATATCCTTTTTTATAGTGGAGGTGGGAATTTCCTTAATTGCTTGAGGACAATCAAAAGCTTAAGTTTGGGGGAGTTGATAAGTAAGGATTTTGACCGCTTATTTGCTCTCTTTTACTTGCGTTTTAGCTCAAAAATGCTTAAGGGTATTCTCGAGAACTAATAAAATATGCTTTCATGCAGGAATATTGGGAGATAAGCCAAAGAAGTCAAAATCAACTCATAAAGGAGTCAAAAATGGACAAGGACCAAAACAAGGCAAAAAGGCCCACTGTGCGGACCACACAATACTGTGTGAGGCTGCAGAACAATGAAAAATCACTGTCAGATGTCCTTCAGAGTATGCGGACTGCACAATTATTGTGCGGACGCAGAAGAGGAGATTCAGAGAGTTAATTTTTGGGCAGACTGAAGATATGCGGACCGCACCATAATTGTACGGCCGCAGAATGACAAGTGCGGCCGCACTCATAATTGTGCGGTTCGCAGAAGAGAAGAATCAGAGAGCCATGTTTTAGTCAAAGTTCAAGTGTGCAGCCGCACTCAGAATTGTGCAGTCCACACAAGCAAATGAAGTGCGTCCGCATCCCACTTTTGTGTGACCGCAGAAGGCCCAGTTGACTAGTCAAGCTTAGAGTGGACCGCACACAGAATTGTGCGGCCGCACAACCTCTGCAGGGGCATTTTTATCAGATATTTTCAGCTTATTATAAATAGAACTTTTTGTCATTTTTAGGGTAAGTTTTGTTTTAGAAGAGCACCTGAGCCGTTTTTATTTCCCTAATCAATTATTATGCATTCTATCTTAATTTCTTCTTGTATTTCTTCATTTTTCATGAGTAGCTAAATTTTTAGCTAGGGTTGTGGCCCAACCCTAGTGTGGGTACTTAAGGGGTTTTTGATTTACGACTTGTTTGTGATTGGGTTAGTGATATTTAGCCTAGTTTTTGCTTGAATTCAAGAATTAATGGTTGCAAATATTGATTCATGCTTAATTGACTTAGTCTCTACTTGAGAAAGAGAGACTAAGTCTAGAAAAACTTGGCTAACAAGAAATTGGGTTGAACTCAAGAATTTGATAGCCCCAATTAAAGGGGTTGAGTCTAGAGATAGTAAGACCCGACTTGAGCATTTATCACTTATTTTGTGCAATACCCATTTGGACTTGAGAAAGCCAAATTAGGTAAAATCACTCAAATTACCGAGAGGTATAGAGTGGGTAATTGCGTGTGATTGCTATATTACAACCTCCGACCAATCAAACTTGCCCTAGAGTTTACAACCCATTAGATAACCACCTAGGTGGAAGTCACGACCCTAGAGTTTTTATCATTCAGAAAACAACCAAAACCAAAAATATTGTCTTCTAGTTTTATAATTGCAATCAATAGTTTAAAGTAGAAGTAGCAACAACAAACAAGAATGTGGAAGTGTAATCTAAAGCATATTGTACAATTATACTAAATATATACCTAATCCCAATTCTAACTCCCTGAGGATTCGACCCCGACTTGCGTTGGATTTTATTATTGCTTCGACTGCCTCACTACCTATATTCACTACTGGAAAATGGAAGAATTCCGACCGTCAAAAATCACGAATTTCCGACCAAAATTAGTCGGTTGGAAAACAGTTGGTCGGAAAATAATTTCCGACCAAATCTATCGGTGATTTTCGACCAAAGTAGTCGGAACGTTCAAAAAGGTCAAACGACTAAATATTTTTAAATTTCCGACCAAAGTGGTCGGAATTTTACCGACCGAATCGGTTGTAATAATATAAATAAAAATAATTATTTATTTAAAATTAAATAATAAAAATATATAATTTCCGACAGAATCTGTCGGAAATTAATAATTAAAAAATAAAATTTATTTAATTTTCGACGAAATCTGTCGAAAACTGTTAAATATTAATTATTATTATTTTTTAATTTCCGACCGATTCGGTCGGAAATTTTGGTGTTTTTGGTAAAATCTGGGCAGATGTCCGATTGTTTCCGTCGGAAATCAGTCGGAATTTTCTATAAAACTAGGCAGAAATTTCTCAATTTTTGAGCTACACCTCCTGTCAAACTATTACAATACAATAATGCCAACAATCAATCAACAAATATAACATCTAAACCAATAATACCAACTATTAACAGTATCTAAACCAATAATACTAACCATTAACACAATCTAAACCAATAATACCAACCATTAACACAATCTAAACCAACAATACCAACCATTAACACAATCTAAACCAACAAATCCATTAAACCTAACAATTTTGGGCATAAAAACATCCAAATAGTAGCCCACATTCAAGTTTAAAAATAAAACATAAAGTTGTCTCTCACAATCAAGTTTATCAATCAACCAAAACACCACACCTAAACTACTACACATCAGATTCAGTTTGTTCATCCTCATCATCAGATAGATCATGCCCATGTTTTCTCATGAATTTCTGTATCTTAATAAATATTCCGAATTGGGAGTCCAACTGTTGCTTCAAATCACGAATTTCGTTTCTCATATCTTGCATATGTTCTTGATTTTGAGAAAAAGAAGAATTGACTAAGAGTGGGTTTGGATGACCTGTAGGTCGACGTACTCCAAGTCTGTAGACTCTGCCTTTGTTTACTCCACCCGCTGCCTCTGTCCACAATGAAGCCATATCATCAGGTATTAGTTGAATCGAAGGAGGCTGAGTTTGTTATTATTCTTCCACCCTTTTATGATAATCTTTCTGAAATGAAAACATAACCATTATGTAAACAAACTAACATTAATAAACCATAAATAATTATGAAGTTAGTATTTTATATATATGTCTGACGCACGCGTCTCCACCCAGTGTTCTCTTGTACCATCCTTCTTCTTTTTCTTATGCGTCTTCTCGAAGACCTCAGTGTGACTCATATCTCGCCCACTTTCCTTTTTCTTCATAACAAAAAGTATGAGTTAGACATTACAATCGTAAAATTCTATATGTAAAACTAAGAAAAGTTTTATAAGTAATTACCAATCTTAGTTTATGGGCCGCAAAACTAATTGAACCTCCTGTGTGTAGCGAGCCACCTTTACTGGAGGCACGGTTTGCCTTTGCTTGTTCACTCTTCTTCTTCCATTCTGCAGTATTTCATTTCTCAAGAAGTTTATCCCAAACATCTTCTCCTAACCACCCAGGCATTTTACCAGCATTCCGAGCAGCGAACAAAGTATCTTTAATCCGCTTAGCAGACTTCTTCTCGAAAATATTATTTATTTCATTTTGATGCTGAGGATGCCATGTACACTTTGTCTGCAATATAAAAAAATAACATTAGATGAATACGATAATTATTAAATAAATATAATCAATTTTTACCCTAAATTGATTCCACATTTGCTCTTTGATGCTATACGGTATCTGTCTCCAAGAATTCCACGGCTCATGAACTTTAACTTCGTCTGTTTTGAATAACTTAACACACTTACATTTCACACAAGGGCACCTAATCCTTCCTCCAATAAGAAAATCATCAAGTGTTTGAGCCTTAGCAATAAATTCAGTAACCCCTTCAATAAATTCATCCCTCAACCCCGCACGATTAGGATGATTCCTATTATACATCCATCTACGATGCACAAATTCCATCTACACAAATAGAAATCTAGAAATGAGATATTTAAAGCAATTTAATTTATTTAAACTGGTTACAAAGTTATACTCTTTCAAAGGTTCGTTTTAGATATATACATATCATTGTGTCAAAGCACTTTAATTGATATATTTTATTTTTTTAAATTAATATTTTTTATCACTCGAAATCTCACATTAATCCCTATTCTAAATAATATAAGTCTTTAACTATAATAATTAAATTTGAATAACTTCTTAAATATTTATATAATCCAAATTAACTAATGATTTCTCAAATTTACAAATTAATCTTAATGTTGAAATTGAAAAAAAACTAAATTTAATATCATTCTAATAATAAAACTAACAAGCAATAATGAACCTAGTACAACAAACTTTACACCAAAGCTTCAAACTATAACTAGTTAATATAATTACCGTTGGAAGAGAAAGTGAAAGTTCGTTTTCCTTCTTTCCTATCGTTGTTTTCTCAATTACTTTATGACAACATGTCAGCTTTTTTATTTCGAAAATAATTAAGTTAATCAAACACTAATTATTTTTTCTTCTTTCCTATCGTTGTTTTCTCTTCTTTCAGCTTCCTTCATTTCTGCTTAGTAACACTAGCCAGAGTGTAATATAATTCTTTTATTGCAACTGTATTCACGTGAGAGGTAGTAACTGTTTGGTTTGCAAAATAGAACTGTTTCAGTTTTTCAAGTTTAGAACTACAGATAATACCACTAAAAATCAGAAATACTATTAAGACTGAATAATGAATTGACTCCAATTGATACAAACGAGAGCTGCAAACTTGATACAAATAGCCTACTTAAAAATGCATGAGTTTACAATCACACAAACTTCATATTTTTACATATGCAGTACTCTAACACTGAATATTTTAAAATTCAACATATTCTTA
This sequence comes from Nicotiana otophora, assembly GCA_000715115.1. Classification (NCBI taxonomy): domain Eukaryota; kingdom Viridiplantae; phylum Streptophyta; class Magnoliopsida; order Solanales; family Solanaceae; genus Nicotiana; species Nicotiana otophora. The sequence goes on along the minus strand of AWOL01S0027875.1, from coordinate 53,346 downwards.
ACAAATTCAAAATTAGATTTAGGATTTCTTAACATATTCTTGTTTAATCCAAAATTTCAACCATACCTAATTCAACATATTCTTAACAAATTCAAAATTAGATTTAGGATTTCTTAACATATTCTTGTTTAATCCAAAATTTCAACCATACCTAATTCAACATATTCTTAACAAATTCAAAATTAGATTTAGGATTTCTTAACATATTCTTGTTTAATCCAAAATTTCAACCATACCTAATTCAACATATTCTTAACAAATTCAAAATTAGATTTAGGATTTCTTAACATATTCTTGTTTAATCCAAAATTTCAACCATACCTAATTCAACATATTCTTCTCTCCTTTTGTTTTATATTAAGTATCATTAAAAAATTAAAATCCCTAAAATTTCAACCATACCTACTTCAACTAGTTAGGATGTTCATATATAAAAAATTACTGCAAATTTAATAATACAAATAAGATATATATGTCAACGAAATACTTACCTCGGCGGAAAAAATGCCGGAGAAGTCGACTGAGGAGCTGCCGCCACCGCCGCCAACCACTGCTGCAAAACGAATAAAAAAAATTAATAAATTAAGGGAAAAGGGAGGAGGAAGGAGAGGGAGAAGGGAGGAGGAAACAAGAGAGAGAAAGAGCAAACATACATTTAAATTCTGTTATTGGGGACGGGGGAGAAGGACGAGAGGGAGAGAGGAGTAGGAGGATGAGAGAAGAAGGAGGAATAAAAGAGAGGTTCTGTTTTTTGGGGACGAGGTCGGGTAGGGTTTTTTAAAAATAATTCCGACCGATTCAATCGAAATTATCATTTTAAATTTTGTTTTTTTTAAAAAAAGTACCGACCAAATCGGTCGGAAATGAAGTCAAACAAGTCAAACTAAATTTTCCGCCAAAAGTTGCGATCGATTTGGTCGGAAATATGGTCGAAAATTTTTTAAAAATATATAGGAGATATTGTTTGAAAATTCCGACGGATTCCGTCGGAAATTTCCGACAAAAATTTTCAGTCGAAAATTCTTGATTTTCTAGTAGTGATTTGTGGTGTGAGTTTGGGCGACATCACATTATCCGGTGATTTGGGTGGGATTAGATGTAAGAGTTTTTTTTTCTTGCATAACGGATTGGTGTTCTCTAGTTAGTTTTGTAGAGAGAAGAGAAGAATTTTTTTAGAGAGAAAATACATTCAATGATAATTTTTTTTAATTCACTTAAATGGTCATTCTTGCCGCATTTTATACTATATGCTGAGATTTAGTAACATGACAAAAATTAATTTTTAGAATAAATAATCATTAGAATGATAATTTAAAACCTGGACTATTTAAAGACATAAACCACTCCTTTACTTAATACATATATGGGTCGCCAATTGTAGTTAACAAAAACTTTTGTGCTTTTGGATAATGATTTATACCTCTGAATTTTCAGTTCTCATCTCAAAAATTACGTTCCATCCAATTTACAACAATCAAATCTTGCAAATATTTGAAAAATAAATCGCAAATCCTTTGAAAAATATCTGAGAATTTTCTACGACTCCTAAATTTTACAAGTATTGTTAAGTTAAACAAACTTTACAAAATATTGAATTGTCTCATTGGAGTTTTACAATAATTTTTACGATGATGACAATATCATTGATTTTTTCAGTGGAAGAGCTATAATTCTAAGTAGTTGAAAGCATAACCTCAGTTATAATAGAATGGTTAGATTGATTTGAAAATTTTCATGTGTCTTCATAATCATCTATTGAATGTTAACTACTTAAGTTTCAGAAGTTTGTCTTGCACTCTTGCTCTTTCGTTAGCTGTGCTCAATTTTTTGCATAAGTAGTTCATTTTAATTTTTAAATTTAATATCACATAAATTTGAGATGGGAAAATTCAATTATGTAAATCATTGTACAAAAGTACAAAACTTTCAAATTAACTATAATTGCATATGGAGCAGAGAAGCTGTTAAAGTCGACTGATATATGTGAGATAAGTCATGTATTGAGCAACCAATTGAGTTTGATTTTAAAATGGTGTAGGTTTTAAATTAGTATTTTAATAATTTTTTCTTAAAATTAATTTTTTTCATGCCACTAAATCTAACCGCAATCTACAAAATCTAGAAAGAAAGACCATTTAAGTGAACTAGGTAAAGTTGAGTGATTTTTGAAAGGCGACAGAAAGTTATATGATTTTGATGGTCAATTACTTAAAGTTAATTGATTTTTGAAAGACAAAAAAAGTTATTTGACTTTGACGATAAATTATTCAAAGTTGAGTGACCACCTAAACCATGAAACAGTGAACAACAGTTACTACAATGACAAGTTGTCCGTAACTCCATATCAAAAGATCCAATAAATACAACTATTACACAATTGTGTTAATCTAAAAGACTATAATTTGAAGCATGACCTGTTATTACAATCCAATAAATGCACAATATGTGTTTAATTATATTTAATTAATATGTATATCTATCAATTTATCATTTCAGAGTAACAAATTAATGTGGTTTGATACACATGGACAGATATTATTTTATGATGATTACATGGTGCCAATGATTCAAAGACAAATTTACCTTTATTTTCCTCTTTTTCGTTTTTGCCTTTTCAAAGTTCAATGGAAAATGTGACGGGGTTTGCAAAGCGTGTTCCGGTAGCACGAAAAACAAACCACGGCAGCCTTTATTAAATTTCTGACGAAAGCCGGCAATTAGGCTAAAAAGAAAGAAAAATCCCATTAGGGCCCCACTGCTAACTTCAGGTCAACGGTCAAAATCTACGCTCCCCTCAAAAAGCTCGATTCTCAGAGACCAATACCCAATTCTCTGTCTTTCCCGTTCATATCCACACACCCAACCACTCCTCTTTCTCCTAATTTCTTAAAAAACAATTCAAAAGAAAATACTTTTACGCCGGCTATGGAGTTCGAATTGGATCACTCTGACGGGTTCGATCGGATACCTGACCCGCTTATCAACCTCATCTTCAACCAAATCTCTGACATCAAAACCCTAATCCGATGTCGCTCCGTTTCCAAACGGTTCAACTCTTTGGTTCCTCAAGCCGATTCGCTCCTCCTCCGAGTCGACCGGGTTATCTCCGCCACCGATTCCGACGACGACGATGATTCCTTCTTCATTGCTTTCCTCAGATCCATCATCAAATCCCTTCACCATCTCGTTTCCCCAAGCAAGCCTCTCCCAAACCCGACCCGATCACAAAACTCACCCGCCCAGATCCTACGCGAGTTTGAGAAGATCCGGAATCTCCAAATCGAGCTGCCGTCCGGCGATCTTCGATTAGAGAAAGGCACGACGATTAAGTGGAAGGCAGAGTTTGGGAAAACCCTAAAGAGCTGCGTGATTTTAGGGTTTCGCGGTGGGGAAGGTGGCGGAGGAGAGGCAGAGTTAGGAGGAGGGGGAGGAGGAGCTGGGGGAGGTTTGAAAATGAGGGTAGTTTGGACAATTAGCGCATTAATAGCAGCATCAGCAAGGCATTACATGATGATGGAAGTCGTAAACGAGCACAAGGAGCTGGAGAATTTGGTGATCAAAGACAGAGAAGATGAAGGCAGAGTAGTGATGGATAAGAAAGGATTGAGAGAATGTAGAGATAGCCAAGGCGAAGGTGAGGAAGCAGAGGTGAATAATGCTACCAGTGGGAATGGTGTTGGTGTTTGGTGGCGGAGCAATCGCACAACAGTGCCAGCTGTACGAATGAGGATGAGGCATGAAGCTAGAATGGAACTCTCTGATGGCACGAAAATGATAGGAGCAACGTTGGTTGTTGTGCGGCCAATTAATCAGGGTAATGGTGAGAGGAGTGAGGTGGAGGAACAAAATGGAGATGTAGGATTGGCTTTAGGGGCATTTGGGGATGATGCAATGTATGGAGAAGCCGTGGAGAGGTTGCTCAAGAGTAGAAGTTATATCCTGGAGATGAATTCCTTTTAGTTCCCACTGTATCTGTAAGAACTTGTTCTCAATCAATGTGATGATAGTCTAGAATTTTGTTGTCATTTGTAAATATATCTCTATTGCTATTTGTACAAGTAATGGTTAGACATGGCATTTCGTGCGTAAGAAAGAAGATTCTATTGCTTCTATTAGAGTCATGATCGAAATCCAAACTCTGGGGGTTTTAGGTATTGGGGCAGTGAGAATTGAACTGAAGCTTTGTGTGAGGATCTCTTGATCTTACCATTTCAATTGAGCTATGTTTCCCTCTTCTTTTATTGCATTCGTACACCATTTTACCTGTAGTGTATGATCTTATTGTGTAGCGTTTCATGTTATGATGGACTATCAGATTGGGATAGCTCAAGTCTCTTTTCATTAGGACTTCAGAAACCATTGTTCATACTTGTTCCTACTTATTGAACCCCTAATTTGCATTCAAAGGCATATTGAGGAGTCATATGTCCGATCCACTTGGGATGGAGGAATAGTTGATTGAAATATATTGTGAATGGAATTTGTGCTGGCTAGATGGTAAAAAGTATGTTGAGCAGATACTGAGTGTTCCAACTTGTAGGTTTGATTAACTTTTACATGATAATACAGAAGTCATCTAGCTGATTCCAGCTTATTTAGGATTGAGAAGTATCAACTGAACACTTTACGTCTAATATACCTGCAGCCTGTAAATAAGGGCTACAATGGCAACTATCTGAAATCCCATAAGAGGAAGAAGAGGAGGAGGGAAACCTCTATTTTAAGATACCTCTATGCTGAAGGATGCAATTGATTTGTCACCTGAACAACCTCGGCAGAAGGGACGGGTACCTTGAGGAACCTATTAGCAAAGGGCCAAAGCCACTTAGGTTCCATAGCAATATTGCATTACAGATTTTTTGAGTTATTGGCAGTATGTTGCAAAATAGCATATGGAATTATCAGCAAGGCCTGATGAATGCTGTGATAGAGTATGAATTCACCATAATGCTGTGATAGAGTATGAGCAAGGCCTGATGAATGCCTTTCCAAATGACTATTGAAGCATGAGTCCTTAATTATGTCTTTGATTAAATTTGTTTCTGAATAGTTAGCAGCCCGATCAAAAGCTTTAGTTAGCTGTTTCTAATGGCCATGTGTGATAATCGTTGTAGCTTGTATTCTTTTGTTGGTTTTTGGACGTTTATAGTTTCCCTGGAATGACAGTTGATCTAAATTTTAACGAGGCAACAATTACATAATCAACAAGTTGCAGCTGTTGTATAAACAAGTTTCAGTGTTGGTTCTCACTCTTGATAGGAAGGTATGGAGGTCGAGCATTAGGGTTGTAGGTTAGGGGGTAGTCGAGATTTTTCTACACTTGTGGTTAATGTTGAGTCCACACTATCCTTTCTGTTTTTCATAGCCCCGAGCCTTAATTACTGGTTATTGTTATTGCATGTCATCTATTTTATGTTTTTATGATGTTACTATCTCTATGGTTTCTATTGACGACACTGATGAATTGTCTCTTCTTGTTTTATTTCCGTCTTCCTGAGCCGAGGGTCTATCGGAAACAACCTCTCTGCCCCATCGGGGTAGGGGTAAGGTCTGCGTACACACTACCCTCTCCAGACCCCACTTTGTGGGATTTTACTGGGTCGTTGTTGTTGGTTCTCACTCTTATACACGACCATTTTTCACAAGCCAAGCCAAGTCAAGTGATAGAGCTCATCCACAACTAGTAGACTTGTAGCTGGGTATTTTTCGGCCTAATTCCTAACTGGACATCTAAACTCATCATGGGAGACTTCATACATTGACGGAGGTTTAGATCTGCAGATTATGGAACAGGAAGAATTGTTGTTAATGGTAATGAAATTGTTATTACTTATTAGTCCAATTGAGAAAATAAGTGGTATATCTATAAAGGTTATTGGACTGACCTGGATGTTTTAGGCACCTATCAAATGGCCATTAAGGTTGTTTGCAGTGCTGACTTCTGACTTGTTGGCGACCAATTTTAGTTATCTTTTGAAACAATAAGCGTTGAGAATACATGATTTTTTTCACCAATCATAGTAATTGAAATTCCTGACTTGCTTATTTATTTTCAGTAGTTGAGAATTTAACCTACACATCAACATCTTGCTGGGGATATATAATTGAAGTGGTGCTCACTGGTGCGGTAATGATTGTTACTTTCAACGAGTGTTTTTTTTCTCTTCATATCTACGAAGTTGAATAATGTTTCTTTAATTTGGTGCACTTTTTATCAACTTCTTAACAAGACAGCTTAAAGATGTTTTTTTGGGTTAAAAATTTCACTGCGGAAATATCTATTTTCTATTCGCATGTCGTATCCCAATATTGGGTCTCTGCAACTTAGATGTGAATGCTGAAGAAGTTAGCTAATCATCTTTGCAATTTGCATCCCAAAAATGTTAAGAAAAGAACAAATAAGAACAGGAGAATAATCAGTGGCCAACTAGTCAAACGGCCGGTTGTTCACCTCCTATAACGACATTTGCATTAGACAGAGGTAAAACAATACAAATGGGAAAAATATAAGAACTTCTCATAGATATGTTGATATTGCTCCTATGACGTATTTTTAGCTTTGTCTATTCAACATAAAAACTCATAGTGAAAATACAAGACCGATAAGCAGCTTATTCTTAGAAAATTAGAATAGTAGCCACATGCTTTTCTGCAACGTGATGCTAGTCTATATTGTCCATTGATATCCTGCATCCTGGATATATAAAATCTTGCATGTCAAAGTCAACTACAAGATGAAATTCGTCTCCTATATTTCTTCAATTGGTATCTTTGATGAGGTTTATTTTTGTTAAAAGAAAACACAAACAGAGATGCACATAAAACGTCTGAATTTGGGCGTCAATCTCCAAACTATGGATGTAAGATGTTAAACCCCCCATATATTATATACTAGAAGCATAAATCTGCCCCTCCCCCCTTTCCCCCCTTGGTTATTAGTTGAAGGCAATAGGAATATGCACCTTATAGTTATAGTTCTTAAGAAGAAGTATATGGACTAGCCTGTTAATTTCTGCCCCTCCCTTTTTTTTCGTTTGAATATTATTCAAGTTGCAGCTACCGTGGCTAAAAAATTCATATTTAGCTATTATGTTCTTGAGAACTGTATGTGCACAACGTTGTAGTCATATGGGAAAGCCCTCTGCTGGATTGTGTTAAGTGTAATATTATTTTACATATGGGATATCGAGAAAAAATCCTGGATCTATCGGGGGCAAATTTTACAAAATTTAATGGTATATGTATCTAAGTTCTAACTCAAAATTATACTTATATTAATCTCTGTCTAACATTGTATGCCACTTTTTACCACATATCTAGGTTTTAACTAACATCTCTTCGAATTAGTGCTTAGTAAATCATTTTGTACACAATCTCTCTTTCATCCTAGTCTTGATAGACTGACAACACATTTTCTTTTTCCAACATTGTAACGCTGGATTAGGGTGTATATAAATCCTAATTCAGCGTCTTTAATTTTTTTCTTTTTAATTTTTGCTACTTGTTCTTAATTCTACATTCTTTTCCTGTTTCCCCTATATTATGCCAAGTGAGATATGGTTCTAGTTCTGTCTTCGTTCGAATTCTTAATATTAAATAGATATGGAAACTTTACCTGCTATAGCTAAATAATGTATCCTATTTATCATAAATAAATTTATTTTAAACTAATTATAATACATAGCTACATATTGGGTTCTAGCAAATATCCTCTCTAAGGGATTTCTAACCATAAAGTAACTTTTTCCTCTCTTCCTCCTTTCATCTTCGTACTATAGCTTAGCCGCCCCCCATCTCCCTTAAACTCTCTATCTCTCTGGTGTTACAATTTCGTTGGAGAACCACCGCCGGCCTAACCCATCGGAACACTGCCGTCCGACCTCCTTTTTATTTTTTTCTCCCCGTTGTACTCTCTCTTCTCTCACCCGCTATGAAAATTCCTCAATTTAATATCTCGAATTCCTCAATCCAAATCGGCCTCATCATTACCTCCACCGCCGCCGTCATCTCTGGCTGGAATCCATGGCCAACCGACCTGATTTCTCATATCCGAGTGTATTTTCTCAGATCTGAGTGTATTTCTCAGATTTGAGTATATTTATTCATTGCGGCCGAATTAAATAGAATGAAATACACATTATGGCTGGATTTGTATTTGTTTGAATGAATTTTGGTAGATATAATGTGATAGTGTATTCTCAGATCTGGCCGGATTTTTGTTTGTCTCCATTTTTTAGTTTTAAAACAATGTATACAGTGTTTTGCTTGGCCGAAAAACGACATCTCCGGCAAACTTTCTTCTCTTCTTTGCTATTGAGTCACATACAGTGATACAAATACACTCAATTTTGAGTGTATTTTGTATTTTTCAATGCAAATACAATTTATTTTTTTGTATTTTCGCATGTTTATGTATTCCAAAAGTTATTTTTTATGGCAGATCCCTATATTTTTTGATTTTTTGTTATTTGAATACAACCAAATTAAATACAGTAAATTGGATATAGTGTAAAAGCATCTACGAATGAATACAATGAATTGAATACAGCTGAATATCATTATTTTATAATTTTTTATTGTTTGAATATAGTCGAATTGAATACAGTGAAATTGAATACAATGTAAAATAGTTTAGAATGAATATAGCCCAATTGAATATAGTGTATACAACCGAATTGAATTGAGCGATATATACTCTATTTCTTGATTTTTTGTTGTTTGAATACAACTGAATACAATTGAATGACATGCATCTCATGGAAAGCAATTAGTAGCTATAAAATATAATTAGCTAAATTATAGCTACGCCCATCAATAAGCCTCTAAACAATAGTTATTTCTGAAAGTTTTCGATAGATATCTCACGTATAGTTTCATAATTTAAATTAGGTGATTCCCAAAGAAAAATGCGATTCCTAAAGAAGTGCTCATGTAAATTTTGTTTTACGTGCAAAAATTAAAAGGAAGCTCACTCGTAACTCTATCCTCGAGTGTTTAGTACAATACAACTGATCACCAACCTTTTGCTTACCCTTCCTCTCATCCTCCTACTTATATATGCTGCCAAAAAAAATGTTTTAAATGTGAAGCTTCTAAAATGTATGATTTATTTACCATTTTGGTGCCTCCAAGAAATGAAGAAATTGATCCATATGGTTCAGCCCTGGCCCAACATTTTTGAAGTTGATGGCATAAAAGTTATCAACTGGCTCCCTGTTGTTCCCCCCCGTTCCCCCTCCCCACTCACCCCCTTGCCCCACAACTTTGAAAATTGAAACTGTTCGTATTCGCGAAAAAATTAATTGTATTTGGTAAAAGTCATATTTTTGGATAAACTTAAGTATTATTGAAAGCGCAGTCCGGTGAACAAATCAATTCGCATTCACGCAGGGTTTGGGAAAGGACCGCACTACAAGGGGTGTGACATAGACAACATATCCTAATGTAAATATTTATCGCTGCTTCCACGGCTCGAACCCGTAACTTATAGGTAACACATAAATAACTTCATCATTATTCCAAGGCTCCCATTCAAACCGAGTATTATTAGCTTGAGAAAATTAATTTTAAAGCTCTGATCATTTTATGTTCTTCTTCGCCCTGTGTATATGGTTGTAACCGAGCCCAATGAGCACCCCGATTTCCCGGTGAGGCAAACAGAGCAGGGATGTGACTGTAAGGAATCAGAATCAGAGCCAGGAGCCTCTCGTATCAGGGCCCGAGCAAAACACATGCCTTCGGAGCCATTGGGACCACGTCCCCCGGGTCCGGTTAGAGTCCCAAGACTTCGGAGAGCATTACCACACGACAATACACGGCTAACAAAGGGCTGTGATATCCGTGCCCAACCGGATATCATAACGTGAATCTCGGCCCGTATCGGCAGAAAATCAATGACTAGCGAAAAGGAAGATGTTTACCTTTCTTAGAATTGTGTCTAGGGTAAAACTCCCCTACTATACAAAGGGGAAAATAATTATTCATTAGGGACTCTGTAACACGCATACCAAGGCAATATACTTTTGTTCTCTCTATTTCTAAAAGTTATTCAAAGTTCTTGTTTTCGTTCATAAGTTCTTGATAAGTGCTAGCTCGGAACCGAAGGCAGGTTCCTTGTCAGTCCTTTAATCGAGCTCGGACTCACTATCATCATTGGCTTGGCTACTTACTTTATCTTTTATTTGATTAGCTAACGTCATTAATCACTTGTATTGAATTAATTCATGTATCCTTAAAGTTGCGTATAAATTCAATTGTTATCCGTTTTTAAGGGTAAACAGTTTAGCGCCCGTGGGGCTAAGGATATTAGTGGTAATTTGATACAAATTTCCATAACACACTCTGTTTTACGCTTGTTCTTTGAAATTTTAATTTCAGGTCAACTTAAGAATATCAAACTCTCAATCTGCGCACTTGAACGTTGATGCTGAGTTTGGCCACCATGGCGAAAACAACAATATAGTGCCTAGCAACGAGGTGCCCCCTGTTGACCCTAACGGGGTCCCAGTTGCAGACCCGATCGATGCCAACTCGCATGTGACCATCGATGCAAACCTGCTGACCGACCCCGAGAACAACGTTCGCGGAGGAGACCGATCAATATCCCAAGGTACGCATGATAGTGAAGGCGACGGGATCAATCTGCGGGTGATCTTCGAAATGTTACAAGCTCAACAAGCGACGATAGCCTAATTGCAGAACCAAAGCCGCGCCCCCAGCAGAGTTGAGCCCAAACCATCCCGGGAAAACACTCGAAGAAATGAACAGGTCACCGGAAGGCTGGGTGAAGTTGAACCCGGGGCCAACCCCGAAATAATAAAGATGCTTGAGGAACTGACGAAGCGGGTGGAATCGGGGGAGAAGAGGATTGAAGCCAACGACAAAAAAGTTGAGTCCTATAACTCCAGAGTTGATCAGATCCCAGGAGCACCCCCGATATTGAAAGGCTTGGATTACAAGAAATTTGTCCAAAAACCTTTCCCCCCGAGCGCAGCACCGAAGCCAATCCCGAAGAAGTTATGTATGCCCAAAATTCCGAAGTATAAAGGAACCAAGGATCCAAACAAGCATGTGACCTCCTACACGTGTGCCATCAAGGGAAACGACTTGGAGGATGACGAAATCGAGTCAGTTTTGTTGAAAAAGTTCGAGGCGACCCTATCAAAGGGAGCAGTGATATGGTATCACAACTTACCCCTTAATTCCATCGATTCATTTGCTATGCTTGTAGATGCCTTTGTAAAAGCTCACACCATGGACATCAAGGTCGAGATAAAAAAATCGGACCTTTTCAAAGTAAAACAAAGAGATAACAAAATGCTTAGGGAATTCGTGTCAAGGTTTCAAATGGAACGAATGGACCTACCTCTGGTTGCAGAAAATTTGTCCGTTCAGGCGTTAACTCAAGGAATCAACCCCCAAAGCTCCTTGGCTTCACAACAGCTGAAACAGAATTTGATAGAGTACCCGGCGGTAACTTGGGCTGACATCCATAACTGGTACCAATCAAAAGTCAGAGTCGAGGATGATCAGCTCGAGGCCCCCTTCGGGTCCATTTATCCCATAAGAGCTAGTGATCGGTCTAAAAGAGTCGTCGATCATGAGCCAAGACCAAACAGAGATCGGTATCAACCGTATAGTGGGGATCGAAGGCTTAGCGGATCCAGGCGCAACCCTGTGAGGAATGAAAAAGGGAGCGATCGAGGCCACAATAGCCGGAGACTCATGAGTAAAAACGGTTTCGACAGGCCACTTGGGGCCAGGGAGGCACCGAGATTTTTAGAATATAACTTCAGTGTCGATGATGCCAGTATCGTATTTGACATCGAGCGCATCAAATATACCAAGTGGCCTCGACCATTGCAGTTAGACCCTAACCTGATGTAAAAGTATCATGGCACTCACGGTCACAGGACCGAGGACTGCCGACAACTAAGAAAATAAGTGGCTCGGTTATTCAATAACTAGCACTTCCGGGAATTTCTGAGTGATCAAGCCAAAATTACTTCAGGAATAGGGACTCCAACAAACAGACCGAACAAAAGGAACCTCCGCACGTCATTAACATGATCATTGGTGGAGTCGACGTCCCCCAGGGACCAATGCTAAAGTGCACTAAGGTGTCCATCACAAGGGAAAAATGAACCCAAGATTTTATACCGGAGCGGACGATCTCTTTCAACGATGAGGACGCTGAAGGCATCGTGCATCCGCATAATGATGCACTGGTAATATATGTACTCATAAATAAATCTCAAGTTAAGCGTGTTTTAATTGATCCAGGTAGCTCGACCAATATTATCAGATCGAGGGTCGTAAAGCAACTGGATCTACAAGACCAAATAGTGCCTGCGGTCCGGGTTTTAAACGGATTCAACATGGCATGCGAAACTACTAAAGGAGAGATAACCATATCGGTAAACACTGCTGGGAACATTTAGGAAACGAAGTTCTATATGATTGAAGGGGATAAGAGATATAATGCTCTATTCGGAAGGCCATGGATTCACAACATGAGGGCAATACCCTCAGCACTACACCAGGCACTGAAGTTCCCCATATCGGGAGAGATCAAGATGGTTTACAGAGAGCAGCCGACCGCAAAAGAAATGTTCGCATCGATGAGGTGATCCCGATGTCCGTGCTCTCAACATCAAAGAACTCAGAGCTGGTTAAGAAGGAAGAAACTAACTAGCCATCACCGACACCGACCCCGACCGAACCGTAGAAGCAAGAAGAAGGCCAGGATGATGATTATTAAATTCCTAGGTCGTTCATCACCCCTGACGATTCTGACGCCACCAAATCAACGGTCGAGGAGCTAGAGCAAGTCTTGCCCGATCGGAAGGTATACCTGGGCACGGGTTTAACTCTTGAGCTTAGGAAAAAACTCACTAAATTCCTTATAGATAACATAGATTGTTTCGCTTGGTTCCATCTTGATATGACAGGGATCCCGCCAGAAATAACCACTCATAGGCTAAGCTTGGATCCGAAGTTCTATCCGGTTAAACAGAAGAGGAGGCCGCAGTCCGAAGTCAAGCATGCATTCATCAAAGGCGAGGTATCCAAACTCCTTAAAATAGGTTCCATTCGGGAATTTAAGTACCCATATTGGTTGGCTAACATAGTGGTGGTGACTAAAAAGGGAAATAAATTGAGAATGTGCATATATTACAAGGACTTTACAAGGCGTGCTCCAAGGACTCTTTTCCTATGCCTAATATTGATCGCATGATTGATGCGACAGCCGGGCATGAGATACTTAGCTTTCTCGATGCCTATTCCGGGTACAACCAAATTCGGATGGACCCGGGAGATCAAGAAAAAACTTCCTTTATCACTAAATTTGGCAATTATTGTTATAACGTAATGTCGTTTGGACTAAAACATGCCGGTGCCACTTATCAACGCCTAGTAAACTGGATGTTCGAAGAACAAATAGGAAAATCAATGGAAGTTTATATTGACGACATGTTAGTTAAGTCCTTGCGAGCAGAGGACCATTTGAAACATTTGCAGGAAGACATATTGAAGAATATACAATATGAAGTTGAACCCGGAGAAATGTGCATTCGGGGTCAGATCCGGGAAGTTCTTTGGATTCATGGTGTCCAACCGAGGGATTGAGATCAATCCAGACAGTCAAAGCTATAGAAGACATTACCGTGGTGGACAGTGTCAAGGCCGTTCAGAGGCTAACCGGGGGCATAGCCGCCCTGGGCCGGTTCATATCGAGATCTTCCGATAAGAGCCACTGGTTCTTCTCATTATTGAAGAAGAATAACTTTTCTTGGACCCCGAAATTCCAACAAGCCTTGGAAGAACTCAAACAGTACTTTTTGAGTCCACCCTTGCTCCATACTCCGATGGAGGACGAGCGGTTGTACCTGTACTTAGCAGTATCTGAGGTAGCGGTAAGTGGAGTCTTAGTTCGGGAAGAGGAAGGTACGCAATTTCCTATCTATTATGTTAGGTAAATAATAGGCAAGGCCGAAACAAGGTATCCTCACCTAGAAAAATTGGCGCTCGCTTTGCTAAGTGCCTCCAAAAAGTTAAAGCCGTATTTTCAATGCCACCCATATACGTCGTAACTTCTTACCCACTAAGAAACATAATACATAAGCCCAAGCTCTCGGGCCAGTTGGCCAAATGGGCCGTAGAAATTAGCGGGTATGATATCGAATATTTACCTTGAACCTCCATAAAATCACAAATCTTTGCAGACTTCGTGGCCGACTTTACATCGGCCTTAATACCCGAAGTCAAAAAGGTGTTGCTAACCTTGGAGACTTCCTCGGGAATATGGACCCTCTTTATGGATGGTGCCTCAAACGCAAAGGGGTCCAGACTCGACATCGTGTTGAAACCGCCTACGAGTAATGTAGTTAGGCAATTTATTAGAACTGTGAAATTGACTAACAATGAGGCCGAGTATGAAGCCATGATTGCAGGTCTCGAATTTGATAAAAGCCTGGGGGCCGAAGTGGTCGAAGCAAAGTGTGACTCCCTCCTTGTGGTAAATCAATTCAATGGGATGTTTGAAGTAAAAGAGGAACAAATGCGAAGGTATTTAGACAAATTACAGGTAACGTTGCATCGATTCAAGGATTGAGCCCTACAACTTGTACCCCGGGATCAAAATAGCGAAGCCGATGCTTTGGCTAACTTGGGGTCATCGGTTGATGACAATGACTTCAGCTCAGGAATGGTCGTATAACTCATGAAATTGGTAGTGGAAGAAGGCCATGCCGAAATAACTCAACAAGTTTAACTTGGGATTAGAGAAACAAGTATATAGACTACTTGAAGACTGGGAAGTTTCCCTCGGATCCTAAATAATCTAGAGCTCTACGAACGAAGGCGGCCAGGTTCAGCCTGTCCGAAGGTACTCTGTTCAAAAGAACGTTCGACGGCCTGCTCGCCATATGCTTGGGGCCGAGAGACACTGAATATGGTTTGAGGGAAGTTCACGAAGGCACCTGCAAAAACCATTCGGGGGCAGAATCTTTGGTTCGTAAGATAATCAGAGTCGACTATTATTGGATCGACACAGATAAAGATCCAAAGGACTTTGTACAAAGATGCAACGGTTGTTAGAGGCATGCACCGGTGATCCATCAGCTCAGAGAGATACTAAATTTGGTCTTGTCACCTTGGTCGTTCATGAAGTGGGGAATGGACATTGTCGGTCCCCTACTATGGGCACCCGATAAGGCTCAATTCATACTATTTATGACCGATTAGTTTTCTCAGTGGGTTGAAGCTCAAACGTTCGAGAAGGTCCGGGAAAAAGAATGCGTCGACTTCATTTAGGACCACATAATATGCCGGTTCGGAATACCGGTCGAGATAGTATGTGATAACAAGAAACAGTTCATCGGCAACAGCGTAAACAAATTTTTCGAAGATCATAAAATCAAAAAGATCTTGTCAACACCCTATCACCCTAGTGGGAATGGACATGCAGAATCAATAACTAAGAATGCCAAAGGGTAATGGAAGGAAATTCTGCCTGAAGTATTGTGGGCATACCGTACAACCTCTAAATCTAGTACCAGGTCATTCCGCTTTCATTGTTCTACGGTGCTGAAGCACTAATACCGATCAAAGTAGGAGAACCGAGCCCCAGGTTTCGATATGCGATCGATGAGTCAAACGATGATGCCATGAGCACGAACCTGGAACTATTGGATGAAAGGCACCAGGCCACCCTAGTTCGGTTAGCTGCCTAGAAGCAGCAGATAGGAAATGTATTACAACTGAAGAGCCAACCTCCAACACTTCAATATCGAGGACTTGGTGTTAAGAAAAGTAACATTTCATACTCGGAACCCGAACGAAGGGAAGCTGGGGCCGAATTGGGAAGGACCATAGCGAGTCATTGGGATTACCGGTAAAGGTTCATACAAACTCGAAGCAGGAAATAGTGCACAACAACCGAACAACTGGTACGTGACACACTTAAAGCGGTACTACTGCTAAGGTACGACCTCATTCACCTTTTTATAATATTGTGAACCGGACTAACACTTGCAGGCAACAACCAAAGGAGAGTGTGACTATTAGGTATGAAATCACGCGTTGCACTCTTTTTTCCTTGAACCGGTTTTGTCCCAAATGGGTTTTCCGGCAAGGTTTTTAATGAGGCAACAGTAAATTGTGCTAACTTATAATCAAAGACCGGTTTTAAATTAGATTCAATGGTCTCATCAACAGCATCTGAGTCATGTCAAGATCGACCTCGAATACAGAGGACCATCACCCTCGGGTCAAGCTTCTTAGCAAGGAAAGAAGGAAACTTTGTGCTTGAACAGCCTAGGCTCGGTGGTTAGGATTTATTGTAATAGCCAAACGGTCAAGTGAACCGTGCCCGCATAGGCCACCTTAGCCATAATACAAGCTTTTACACACTTTCAATCTTGCATTTTACACACAGAAATGAAAGAAAATTTCTATCTTGTTATTACAAATGTTTGCCTCTTATATCATCGAGCCTAAGGGCTATCCCTACCCGGGGACTATCAAGCCCAAGGGCTACTCCCACTCGGGGATTGTCATCCGAAATATGTTCGGGCTACTCGGGTTATCAAAACCCAGAGGCGCAAAACCTATTAGGTAGTGCCTAAACCTGAAAGGCCACGGTCGCCCTAAAAATGGCTCGGAGATGTCCGAAGCCCGTAGTCAAAATATAAGGCCTTCAACAGAATTCAAAACCTACTAAAAGTTCACCCTCAACAAAGGCATCATCTAAGAACACTTAAGCATCTTGGGAAAAGTTTCAGTCACTCCGAGTTTTCAAACTTTTCGAGCAAAAATTGCATCGAGGTCAAGTTCTATTCGGACCACTGAAAAATAAATGACTTATTACTACATTTGATTCTGTGCCAAGGCATTAGAAATATTTGCAATTATGAAAAGATTCTAAAATAGTAGAGACTTGAAATTGCCAAAAGGGGAAATTTTATATATTCCGGAATATCTTCACAAAGGCCCAACAAAAACAGCCTCAAAATGAACAAAACATCTATACAAAATACAAAAATTAAAAAATCCTAAGGCATTCACGCCTGGTCTTCACCGGAGCCCGATTCGTGACTAGAACCATCGGGGTCTTCGGAGCCCTCCTTACCTTCGGGTTCAGCTAGCTTATTCGCCTCGATCCCAAGTATTTTTGCCTCCTCGATCTCGGTAGATAGGTCGAAGCCTCGGGAATGGATCTCTTTGAGGGTCTCCCTTCAAGATAGCCGCCTTATGTACATAGCAGTGGTCTTCAGGCGGGCCTCAGCTGCTTCGACATCAGCGTTGTATTGGGCCATCATCTCGTCAGCATCGGCCGAGGTTGTCTCCAACTTGGACCTCGTTACTTAGCTCTTTACCAAGGGCGTCCCATTCAGCGATGGTCGAGCTCATTTGTATTCGGAGATCCTCATTTATTTGAGTCCGTTTATCAGCTTTATCCTTCGCCACCCGAAGTTGAACCTCTACCGAAGACAACTTTGCCTGGGTGGTTTCCTTCTCCGAGGCTAACAGATCCATCTTGCTCTTCCACTTGTCGACCATTACTTGGATTTCGTCCATATCCTTTCAGAGTTGGTCAATCTGGTCGATCTTCTGCTGGACCTGCGAGGTATTGTCATTAGCCACTGTGACCGGTTCCTCGTTTCTAACATCAAAAACCTTTACTTTTTCAACCAAGTTCGCGTGCTCCCGCCTTAGGACTGATGCTTCTTTCTGAGCCCCTTCCAGCTCGGCCTAAAGGTTCTTAATGACCCCTTCTTGTTGCTTGCTGAGAAGCTTATACATATCCCTTTTCTGGGCAAGCTCCTTGACCTCAAGCTCGAGCTGATTGACCTCAACCCGGTATCGAAAGAAGCTCTTGTGATGAAGTACCGAGGCCTACGAAAAAATAAAAGACATGAGAAATATCAAAACCTAACTAAAGTTTGAAGGAGCGTAATGATGCCTTACCCGGTTCAGCGCCTGCTGCGCCTCATTGAAAAGGCACGACACATTCACCTCATTTATTTTTACCTGGGCCTCCTCAGTCACCAGGCATCGGAGGTAGCTAGATATCCCCACAGGAGCAGACAAAACTCGGGCATCCTACGGGACGATTAGAATAATCGATCTCTTGCGACCGGGGTCCACACTCGGAGCAGGGAACTGGTTGATCAATTTCGGACTCGAACTCGGCCCACTAGCTTCTTAGGATGTGTCCTTCGGAACTTCCAAATTGCTCAGTCCGGAGAAATCTTCCAAAGCGGACGAGTCCATACCATCGAAAAAGGAGTGAAGGGGATCGTCTGCACCGTGGACTCCTTCATTGGACTTCTCCTTTATCACTTGAGCCTCCTCAAGCATGGATTCTTTAATATATCGGGCGCTTCCTTCAGGAAGAAGCTGGCATCTTGGGGAATCTCACCCAGGGTAGCCGAAGTCGACCTCACGAGTCTCCCTCTCGGATGCCTCCTGCCCACAATGGAGGGATCAACGAGCAAGGACGCGTCCTTATCCCCTTCCAAAGGCCTAAGTTCTGTGGTCTTAGGCAAACCTACAACAACAAAGGGAAAGAAAAGTCAATATGGTGAAAGCTAGAAGCTTGGAACTAACTATTCAGAGAGAAGCCTTACCATGAGAACAGGCCTCCCATCGGCTTTTCAAAAGCCCGTGCCATGCGCGCTCAGAGTACGTCATCTGAGTACATATGCCCTCGATCCATTCCTTCAGTCGGGGGACCACATTCAAAACCCGAGCGACAACTACATTACCACAAGTATGATTTAAAAAAATAAATTCTTTGACGCTCAAGGAAATACTGCACTTACGAGATGCGTTCCACTTCTCAGTGAATGGCATGTACTCGGGGGGGATCAAGTCTACAGTCTTCAACCGAATAAAGCGTCACTGCCAGCCCCAGTCTCGGTGTCACGACCCCAAATTTCCCTCTATAGGGTGTCGTGATGGCACCTAGTCTCTAAGACTAGGTAAGCCTATCAATGCGGAATAATCATAAATATCTGAAAATAAATAATCTACAATTCAAATAATTATAACTCCCAAAATCCGGTAGAAATAAGTCACAAGCTTGTAAGAATTTATTCTCAATATCTATATAAGTCAAGGTCTAAATAAAATATAAGGAAGCAACATAAAATGATAGAAGGGGACTCCGGAGTCTGCGGACGCTAGCATATATACCTCGAAGTCTCCGTGCGCAGGTAAGTCACTGACATCTAGGCTGATAAAATGTACCTGGATCTGCACAAAAAGATGTGCAGAAGCGTAGTATGAGTACACCACAGCGGCACCCAGTAAGTACCAAGCCTAACCTCGGTAGAGTAGTGACGAGGTCAGGTGAGGCCCTACTGGAATATAATAATGGCGTGGTAAAATGTTTATCAATGTAGTAAAATAAAATGTCATTGGAGGTGAATCAAATAGTATGTCACATTTAATGACACTAAATAATTGCAAATAATAACTCGTGGAATCAAAACAGAATTTTCTTCAACTTTATGAAAATCACAACAATTAATCGAAAGAAACTATGGCCATAAATCAATATCAACAAGGGCACTCTCGAGGTACCGCCTCGTAGTTCCAAATCATAAACAAATTCACAATATCTGATTTTCTTATACCATCACGGGAGCCTTCATAATTTATTTAAAGAAAATATTTTTCCCGAAATAGCATCCCGCGTTTTAGCCATCCTTATCACACCGCATGACTTCTAGTAGTTACCCCTACTAGCCACGCGTATCAAGCCACCCTTATCTCAC
>AWOL01S0027875.1:0-26492 GCA_000715115.1 Nicotiana otophora | reverse complement strand
CAAACATTTTTTGGTAACCGGTACCCCGGATCCCGGTTAGCCCATTACCCTTTACCGGGTTTTTACCGTGCTACAGCCCGGTCCAGCCCGGTTACCATTGTCAATTTTTGTTTTTAATGTTTTGATCATTGCCAACGGTCAAATTCGAAAATGACTGTTGGCCAATGGCAAAAAATGTCCATTTCGGCCTACCCCCTTTAGAAAATAGCCCCTCCCCCCCAATAATTGATAATTTATAATTTTAACCTTTTAAAAACTATAAATAGTCCCCCACTTTATTTTTTTCTTATAATTTGCTCTCTTACTACTCTAATTCTCTCTCAATTATTTCTTGATAATATTGCTTATTGCTCTTAAATTTTCAATTACTTATTATTTCAAGTTTCATCAAATATGTACTTTAGTCACTACAAAATTATAATTATCAAATATCAAGTATTCAAGTGAAGTGTGGTATCAATATTCAATATCATCAAATATCAAGTATCAACTGAAGTTTGATATCAAATTTAGTGCGGCGTTCGGAATCCCGGTACACTCGTTTTATCTCTTTCTTTTCTTTGGTGTATATTTTTATTTTATTATTTATAATTATTAATTTAATTTATATAATGGATATATTTAGAGCGGCCAAAAAAGCGTGTACTAGTAGGGGTAGTAGTAGTAAGAGTAAAACGTCTAAAAAATCAAGAGGTGGTACTGATTCTTCTAGTAGCTTTACACATATTTCTGAAAGTTCACCTAAAAATTTAAATGTAGATTATGAGAAACTTCAAGAAAATTATGGTATAGATGATATTCAATCACCTGATAATCTTAAAACACCAACAGCTACACCTGGTAATGCTAGTCAAACTTAAAATACTAGGGGTGGAGGTCGTGGTTATACAGGTAGGCCTCCCCTCCCTATTAAGAGGAATCGAAGATTAAGAAGTAAGTGTTGGAATATTTTTTGAAAGACTAGAAGAAGATAAAAATTATGTAAGATGTCAAATTTGTAAGGAAGTTTATAAACATGAGACCGGAGGTAAGGCAGGGGGAACGAGTCAACTTCGTAGGTACATTGTAGATAACCACCCTATTGCATGGGGTGCTAATGAGGAAGGCGGGAAACAAAAACTTAACCCGGGTACTGGCGGTTTAATGGGTAAATACGATATAGCGAAAGATCGGGAAGAATTAGCTAAAATAATTATTTTAGGTTGTTTACCTTTTAGTTTTGTCGCTTCACCATATCTTGTTACTTATATTCAAAGAATTTATAACCCTTTGTTTAAAGGTATTCCTAGAAGTACTTGTAGAGCTGATATCTTTCGGTTTTTAGGACAATATCAGACATATATCCGTTATTTGTTCGCCAGTCTTTCTTGTAGAGTTTCTCTTACTTCTGATATTGGTCGTGCTGTTAATGGAAATGATTATTTGACTGTTACATGCCATTGGATAGATGATAATTTTTATATGAAAAAATGTATTATTGCTTTTAAATATGATGAATATCAAAGTCATACTGGTGCATTTATAAGTAATACTATCCATAAAGTTGCTATATTTTACAATCTTTCGAAAAAAGTTTTGTGTATGTCATTTGATAATGCTTCTAACACTAGTGTCGCTATTATAATATTAAAATTGCATCTAGACCCACCACTTTCTGAAATATTTCATGTTAGGTGTGCATGTCATATTTATAATTTAATTGTGAAGAGTGGCCTTGAATTATTTAGAGATGAGATCACTTTAGTTAGAAGAGTTATTGGTGTAATTCAAGAAAATAATAGAAGTGCTAGATTAAATGCATTTAAGAAAAAATGTGTACAGTATGGACACAAATCAAGATTCATGCCTGAAGAAATAGTTACTAGGTGGAATTATACTTATTTATTCTTAAGATGTTGTCATAAATATAAAATGCCTATAACTGAAGTTGCTAATTCTCATTGTACCGATCCTAACCGTTTGTTAACGTCTAGAACTTGGGATGTCATTGAAGATATCGTAAATTTTTTACAAAAATTTTATGTAGCTACATTTGAGTTTTCTGGAGCTTATTATCCTACTATTGCAAATGATTTAGTTCATATTGCTGGAATTTCTCTTTTACTCCATAATTTGAAGAAGAAAGAAGGATATTCTTCTGTTGTTGAATCTATACTAGATAAATTTAAGAAATATTTCTACCTAATTCCCCCTATTTACCTAATTGGTGCTATTTAAAACCCTTCTATCAAAATGACCACTTGTCGCTAATTAATCACTGCTTTATATGTTTATATAGATATTGGACTAACTGAAACCTCTGATGTTGAAACTTGTATTTTTAATCTATACAAACATTTACAAATTTAATATTATTATTATGCTAACATTGTTGATGCTTCTGCTGCTGTAGATGCAAATATTCCTTCAAGTTCAGTTTCAGCATCTGCATCTGGTGCTTTGGAGGATAATGATGGTGTTGAAGATTATTTGACTTGGTCTACACTAGGAGAGCATCAACAAACCAGTAGCAGGAACATTGATGAATTTCAATTCTACTTGCAAAAGTCACCAAAGCCCCGCACAAAGGAATTTCTACCGCTGGGTTGGTGGAGGAGCAACTCAAATTAATTTTCTGTTCTTTTGGCCATGGCTCCAGACGTGCTAAATGTGCCGATTTCAACAGTCGTATCAGAGAGTGCATTTAGCCAAGCAAGGCAGCAACTAGGAGTTACTCGTCATTTATTGGGCAGCAACGATTTGAAAATTCTAGTGTGCTTTAGAGATTGGATAAGATCAGAACGACGAAATCAAGGGCGTGAAAATGTAGATGAAGTGGAGGACGAAGAAATTGGAGATATAATGGTTTATGGTTCCGATTCAAGCAATGTCGGATACCAAGAACCTCATGTTGACATGGATGAACTTACAAAAATAATGCAAAGCATGTGATGTACTCTTTCTTATTTTTTATAATTGTTGTAAGCTTTTAATTTGCAAGTTCAAAAATAAAAAAAATCAAAATAGAACTTGCAAATTAATCTGAAGTATTATTTATTATTCAATGAAAATATAAAACGAAAGCCTCAGAGTTTGATCCTTACATATTGCATATTGCTCTTATTAAATAAATTTTTGTAGCCACTTACTTTCAAATTTTAATTTTAAAATTTTAAAATTCAAATTTCAAATTTAAAACTTTAAACTTTAAAGTTTAAAGTTTTAAATTTGAAATTTGAATTTTAAAATTTTAAAATTCAAATTTCAAATTTAAAACTTTAAACTTTAAAGTTTAAAGTTTTAAATTTGAAATTTGAATTTTAAAATTTTAAAATTCAAATTTCAAATTTAAAACTTTAAACTTTAAAGTTTAAAATTTAATTCTAAGCCTTAAAAGTTAGCAAACACTTAAGTATCAATAACATTGAATAAGAATAATAATAAAAAAATAAGTAACCCGCTCGGTCCGGACCCGTTAAGCCCGACCCCGGACGGGCCCTAATTAGACCGAAATTTTCCAACCCGGTACCAGCCCATTTATCCAGCCCACTACCAGCCCGGAACAATAGCCGGATGGGCTATTTTTATTTTTTGTGTCCAACCCGAACCAGCCCGTCCGATTAACACCTCTAGATGGACCACAAAAAAGGCACTCATTTGCTTAGAATTAGCAAGTGATTTGGTTAATATAAAAATATTCATCCAAACTAGCAGAACTGCGGAAGATCATCAATCATCAGAAAGCTATCCTTTTTTCTAAAAACAAACAAAAGATATCAATAGTAGCATAGTATAAATATTGAAACTTGATGAATGGAATTTGGCCACAAGACTCCAATAAATCATTTGTCACCAATGGGTGGCATCATGATGAATCATTTCTTTCATCCTTCTTTTGCTATCATACTCAACAGGTTCCGAATTTTAAATTACTTTTTTGGGGGCTCTGGTCTACTTTAATTGATCTTTTTAATTGTTTACCCATATATCAAGAAATGCATCTTTCAACATTAATTAACAATGGAATTAAATATATTAACCTTAATATATTTATTAAAAATATAATAAATACTCCTGGGCTCGTTACTCCAAGAGCAACCTTAAAAAAAAAAAGTTAATTCCTTCTTGATATTTAAAAAATTCAAATATTGTGGACCATAAAAAAAACTAAAAAATCAATTAAAATTGATCGGAGGGAGTACTTATTAAGACACTCATTCATCTAAGCAACAATAAATCTAGCTAGGAATTTGCGTATTAGATTTTACAATCTTCTTGTGTAAATTTTTAACCAAGAGATTGTGAGTTCGAGTCACCCCAAGAGGAAGGTGGGGAGTTCTTGGAGGGAGGGAGCCGAGAGTCTATCGGAAACAGTCTCTCTACCCCATGGTAGGGGTAAGGTCTGCATACACACTACCCTCGCCAAACTCCACTAATAGAATTATACTGGGTTGTTGTAGTTGTTGTTGTCTTGTGTGAATTTTCACCTAAATAGACGTGACGACTAATTTCCACGAATTAATTAACATTTTGTGCTTGAGAAGCAGTTGAAAGTGTTATAACATCGCTTTATAACCACATCAAGCGGCGTCTGACTAAATTTAAGTTGAAGTCCCACCCAAATTATTGTTATATACTACCTACTACTACAATATCTTGTTTATTCATTCTTGCGTTAAAGAATTAATCAAATTAAATTCTTCAGTTTCAATAAATCTCATATTCAATAAATAATAGGTATGGTCAGTTAAATGGTTCAAGTATATCCAAATTCAGAGGAAAATTAGTAGTACCTCTCCAGGGACATCTGATATACCTAGCTACTTTACCAGAATGAGGAGTCTCTGGGATGAACTCAATTCTGCCTATGTTGGCCCATCATGTTCATGTGGTGCACTCCCTAAATTCATTGAGGACCAACACCTATTTCAGTTTCTCAGTGGGTTAAATGAGTCCTACTCCATAATCAAAAGTAGCATTTTAATGATGTCCCCTTATACAAGCATCAGCAAAGCTTATTTACTTTTACAACAAGATGAAAGTCAAAAAGAAGCTTAGTCCATAGCTCTTGGGTTTTCAGCTGATTAAACAACCTCATTCTCTGCTTCATCTGGCATCTCTTCTTCCACCAATAGTCCATATAATCAGAGGGAAGGGTAAATTTTGAGTTTAAGAGGTCTACTTCTCCTATAACTTGCAAATATTGCAAGAAGCCTGAGCATAGTATAGACATATGCTATAGACTCTATAGGTTTCCAGCTGATTTCAAGTTCACTAAGTCCAAGAGATCTGCTGTATGTGTTCAAGTGGGGGATTCTTCTCCAAGAAACTTGACTGCTACTGGCACTAACAACAATTCTTCAGACTTTGCTTATGGATTCAGCAAGGAGCAATATGAACATCTCATGACTCTCTTCTAACAAGCAAATCTTTCTTTTGGTTATCCTCAATCCACTTCTCCCGGAGAAAATATTAGTTTTGCCAACTTTGAAGGTGTGTGCAATCTCCCTGTAAATTAGTTTCCTGCAATAAATTCTGTTATGCATTCCTTGTCTGCTCTGTTAGGAAGAATTCCTTGGATTTTAGATTCAGGTGTCACCAATTATATGATCCCCAACAAACAGTTTTTACACAATATTAAACCTCTAGCTTCTCCTTACTTAATCACCTTACCAAATGAGTATAAATTAAAAGTTATTTCTACTGGATCTCTGCATCTTAGGCAGGATATAACTTTACACAATGTTCTTTTGGTTCCTTCTTTTCGATTCAATTTAATTGCAGTACATCAACTCCTTTGTCAACTGAAAGGCCTAGCAATCTTTACCAGTTTCTCTTATTTTCTACAAGGCCCTTCTCTGAAGAGGCCATTGGAAATTGGTAAAGCTGCTCATGGGCTCTATTTTCTGCTACCTGATATGGTTACTCCTTCATTTCCTTTTAATGTTTCTTGTTCTACTGCTTGTAATTCATTTACAACAAATGTTATCCCCTGTTTTCCATGTTCTACTTGTAACTCATCTAGTAATATCAATAAAATGGATTTATTTTGGCATCAAAGGTTAGGACATATGCCATTTCACAAGCTGAAATTTATTCCATATTTATCTACTCAAGTGTCTTCTAAACAATCATTTGTATGTTCTATTTGTCCTATGGCTAGGCAACAAAGACTACCTTTCTCTGATAGTCATATTCATTCGACTGTACCTTTCCAGTTAGAACATATAGATATATGGGGACCCTACCACACTAATACATATAATGGTTTCAGATATTTTATCACTTTGGTAGATGACTTTATTAGAATCACCTAGACACACTTATTATCTTCCAAAGGCACACTTATTATCTTCCAAAGGCAATTCCCTTTATGTAATCAAAGCTTTCACTATGATGGTCAAAGTTTATTTTAAGTCTTTTACCCAATCTTTTAGATCAGATAATGCTTTTGAATTAGGTATTAGTTCAGAGGCTATATCCTTCTTTGCTGACAATGGTATTTTACACCAAACCACTATACCTCATACCCCACTATAAAATGGTGTGATGGAAAGGAAACACAAACCTATTTTGAAAACTTCTAGAGCCCTTTTGTTTCAATCCAAACTCCCTACCAAATATTGGGGTGAATGTGTGCTAACTGCAACTTATATTATCAATAAACTACCCTCATCTGTTTTGCCTAATGCTACTCCTTTTGAAAAACTTCATGGAAATTCTCCTACTTATGACCACCTAAAATCATTTGGTTGTCTTTGTTTTGTAACTACCCCTAAATCTGAAAGAAACAAACTCATGTCCAGGGCTGTTGCTTGTGTTTTCCTAGGTTATCCCTTTGGAGAAAAGGGCTATAAATTGCTTAATCTCTCTTATCATTCTGTTTCTTTCTCCAGAGATGTAGTTTTCCATGAGCACATCTTTCCCTATTCCTCTGCTCCATCTTCATATGTTTTCCTCCTTCTGATTTCTTTGAAGATCCTTCTTCTTTTCACTCCTCCACCACTCCTTTACCAACTCTTCATGCTGCTACTTCTACTGTACCTCATGAATCTCATCATGATCCTTATCCTTCTTCCTCCCACCATCAAGGACCACCTGCTATGCCTGTTGCTTCCTCTGCCTCAACTCCTCTCAATGGTCCTGTTTTACCTCCTAACACCTTACATGTTAGGCATTCTACCAGGGTCTCCAACCCCCCTTCCTGCCTGTCAGATTATGTATATTCTTCTATTCTTCCTGCCAACCCTGTCTCTATAAATTCCAAGGTTTACACTACTGAGCTACAGCTGCAGGAACAACAATATTATCAGCATGCTGCCTCCCATCCTGCTTGGCAAGAATCCATGCTAAAAGAGTTCCAAGCTCTTTAAGCTAACCACACTTGGGATATAGTTCCTCTCCCTCCTCACAAGAAACCCATTCCTTGTAAGTGGGTGTACAATATTAAACAAAAATATGATGGCACTATTGAAAGATACAAAGCCAGATTAGTTATCAGAGGTGACACGCAAAAATAAGGGATAGATTATAATAAGACCTTCTCCCAGTTGTTAAATTCACCACTATCAAGTGCCTGCTTTCTCTTGCTGCTAAAAAAGGGTGGACTGTTTATCAGTTAGATGTTAACAATGCATTTCTTCATGGTGATCTCCATGAAGAAGTTTACATGAGGATGCCTCCTGTTTTAGTGGTTTCTAGTCATTCTTCCTCCTCTTCTCCACTAGTTTGCAAACTCAAGACGTCCCTATATGGGCCCATACAGGCCTCAAGGCAGTGGTTCTCTAAATTGTCTGAAGCCTTGTCTTTCAGAGGTTATATTTCCAGCAAAAAATGATTATTTACTATTCACAAAGTCTTCTGGAGGTTCACTAACTGTCTTAGTAGTATATGTAGATGACATATTATTGGCAGGAGATGATGTTTCAGAATTGGATGGTCTTAAGGTTTTTCTGGATGCTACATTCAAAATCAAAGACTTAGGTTATGTTCATTATTTCTTGGGTTTGGAAATTATCCAATAACCCCAAGGTTTCTTGATGTGTCAGTACAAATGTACATCTAATCTATTGGAGGAGTTTCACTGTGATCATTTCACTCCTGTCAGTACTCCTCTTGATCATTCTGTCAAACTATACTCTGATATGGGATGGCCTTTGTCACGACCCGAAATTCTAATCTGTCACGATGGCGCCTAATGTGGTACTTGGTAAGCCGACATTTCACAATATTTCTAACACTTTTACAGAAAATGAATTAAAGCAGTTTAAATAATGAAAGTTTTCATAAACAGGATAGAAACCCAAAACACAACGAGGAAGTTCCAACTATCAGGGTGTCATAGAGTACATGAGCTACTATACATCACAAGCCTGGAAAATACTGTCTATGATAGTCTGAAACTAAATACAATAAGCGAAAAGATAGGGAAGGATAGACAAAGTCTGTGAAACGCCGGTCAGCTACCTTGAAATCTCCAAAAGACAACTGTGCGATGGAATCAACACCCGGCGTGTCCGAAAACACCTGGATCTACACACGAAATGCAGGGTTTAGCGTGAGTACTACCAACTCAGTAAGTAACAAGACTATATAAAGAACTGAAAGTAGTGACGAGCTTCATAGTTAAAGTTCGATTGCAGTGATTTCAACATAGTAAGGTAGGCATGCTTTCAAGTTCGACAATTACGGCCAAAACAGTTAATTCATGTCAAGTTCACCTAAAACAAAAGATAATAACTCTCAGAAATTTCTAGACAGTGATATATGATAGCTGAAGTGCAAAAATAATAAAGTCAAATGCATCCTCAAAGAGCAGTAGTCACTCAGTCTTCCCATTCACCCCGACCTCACAATCACTCATTCCTCACAGTCACTCATTCCTCTCAGTCGCTCAGCACTCGCCACTTGACACTCGCATTCAGTAGGTACCTGCGCTCACTGGGGTGTGTGTACAGACTCTAAATGGTCTCCTTCAGCCCAAGCGCTATAACAAGCCATTGATCTCACTCAGTTATCAACCTCTCCAGTCTCTCGGGCTCTTAAAATCATGATAAGTAGCCCAAACAACAATGATATAATGTATCAATAATGAATAATAGAGACTGAGATGTAATATGCAAGTAAAACTGTGACTGAGTACAAAACAACAATTTAGACGATAATTCAACATGTACACAACCTCAGTGGGTCCCTACAATGTCAATACATGGTCTAAATATGATTTCTAACATGATTTGCAGTTCAATTTCTTTAATACGTGGAAAATATATGGATAACAGCAGATTATTCAACTACACAGTTCCATGGAATTGGCCGAGCCACAATTCCTACGGTGCATGCCCACAGGCCCGTCACTAGCATATGCGTCACCTAAAAACCAAACACATGACACATAATACGGGGTTTCGTACCCTCAGAACTAAATTTAGAACTGTTACTTACCTCAATCCGAGCAAATCTCTACTCCAACACACCCTTGCCTCGCAAAACGGCCTCTGAACGCCTCAAATATAGCCATAAAAAATTTGATATAATCAATACGGGCTAAAGGAATCAACTCCATAAGAAAATGCTAAGTTATTAATCAAAAATCAAAAATTAATTCAAAGCCGGCCCCCCAGGCCCACGTATCGAAATTCGATAAAGTCAAAAAATCCGAAAGTCCATTCATCCACGAGTCCAACCATACTAAATTTATCAAAATCCGACACCAAATCGTCACCCAAATCCCCAAATCGAACTCTCCAAATCCTTAGCCTCAAACTCTCAGTTTACACCTTAAATACACACCAACTAGGTGGGAAAATTAATGGGTAAGCAAGATTATTGATTGAAAATGAGCACAAGGGACTTACTTCAAGAATCCCTTCAAAAATCCTCTCAAGAATCGCCAAAACCCGAGCTCAAAATGTTTAAAATGAAGAAAAATCGTGAACCCTTATATTTAAGTGTTCTGTCCAGCACTTTCGCTTTTGCGGAAACTTAACCACTTTTGCGGAATCGCAGAAGCGACCACTCACCCGCATCTGCAGTTTCTTCCGCTCCTGCACCCCCTCTCTCTGCTCCTGCGGACTCGCTTCTGCGAGCCTCCAAGTTGCTTCTGCGGAACCCAGCTCCCCTGCCTAATTGCGCTTCTGTGGTCCCCCTGCCACATCTGCGGTCACGCATCTGCGACAAATCCCTCGCACCTGCGGCCACCTGTACACACCCCTTCAAACTCGCACTTGCATAAGCCAGCCCGTACCTGCGAGCTCGCACCTGGGATCAAAGCTCCGCAGATGCGGTTACACCAGAAGGATCCAACTTCAGAAATCTCTCAACTTCAAGTTTTGATCCGTTAACCATCCAGAATCAACCCGAGGCCCCCGGGACCTCAACCAACCATACCAACAAGTTTTTAAATATGGTACGAACTTAGTCGAGCCCTCAAATCACATCAAATAACATCAAAAACACGAATCGCACCCCAATTCAAGCCTATTGAAACTAAGGTATTCCAACTTCTATAAACGATGCTGAAACCTATCAAATCATGTTCGATTGACCTTAAATTTTGCACACAAGTCACAAATGATATTACGGACCTACTCCAACTTTTAGAATCGGAATTAAACCCCGATATCAAAAAGTCCACTCCCGATCAAACTTTTCAAAAATCTAACTTTCACCATTTCAAGCCTAATTCCACTACGGACCTCCAAATCACAATCCAGACATATTTTTAAGTCCAAAATCACCCAACGAAGCTAACAGAACCATTAAAACTCTATTCCGGAGTTGTTTACTCATAGATCAAAATCCGGTCAATTATTTCAACTTAAGTTTTTAACCTTGAGACTAAGTATCTCATTTCATTCTGAAATCTCTCCGGACCCAAACCGGCTAACCCGGCAAGTCACATAATAGATATAAAGTACAAAATAAGCAGTAAATAGAGGAACAGAGCTACAACTCTCAAAATGACCGACTGGAACGTTACATCCTCTTTCTGATCCTAGCATCTACAGAAGAATTGTGGGCAAACTCAATTTCTTATGCCATACAAAGCCTGATATTGCATACTCAGTCCAACACCTTAGTCGGTTTCTTCAAGCTCCTCAAGTTCCTCACATGCTGGCTGTTATACATATTTTGAGGTATCTGATGAATGCTCGTGATTTGGGTATTTTTATTCCAAAGTCTACTGATCTTTCTCTCCTAGCTTACTCTGATTCTGACCGGGCCACTTGTGCCCAAACTCGAAGGTCTGTTACTAGGTATTACATTACCTTAGGGGGATGTCCTATCTCTTGGAAAAGCAAGAAACAACCTACTATATCTCTCTCATCTGCTGAGGCAGAGTATAGAGCTCTACGCAAAGTGGTTGCTGAGATTTCATAGATTGTTCGACTGCTGGCTGATCTTGGGTTGGTTATTTCCAGCCTTATTCCTGTGTACTGTGTTAGCCAAGCTGCTCTGCATATAGCCAAGAACCCAGTATTTCATGAACGCACTAAACACATTGAAGTTGATTGCCATTATGTTCGGGATAACTTACAATCTGGTCTCATCACTTTACATTATGTTTCTTCTTCTGCTCAACTTGCTAACATTCTCACTAAGTCCCTTCCAGGTACCACTCATCATCATCTTCTTGGCAAGCTTGGGGTGTCAACACTCTCAAGCTTGAGTGGGGGTGTTGAGATGAATGGAGCACACGTGAAGAGGCCCAATGGCTGATAAGTAGTACTGGGCCCAATATGTACAGCTGGCCCATTTCAATTGTACTTGTATTTTATATTAGCATATTAGGCCCAATTTTAAATAGCACGGGCAATATTTAATCATTCCGTACAGAATTATTTATATAGATGATGAAATAAAATATTCTTCTTTCTCTCTCTCATCTTACCCGACCTAGGGTTTTTTTCTTCTTCATTCCTTTCGATTCCTGCAAATAATCAACTTAACATCCCCCCAAAAAAAAAATAACATAAAAAGAGAGAGAAAAAAAAAAAGAAAAAAGGTTTTAGAACTAGTATGTCAGGTAAACTCTATAAAACTATATGTGGGCAAAGTTTATTTATAACTTTGATGACTTAAACTCGATTCTCGTTCAAAATAGTTAAAACATATTGAAATTAGGACGAAAATGATCAAGATTTAATTTTAATTCTTTAACTAGATTTTACAAAAAGAGGGGAAGCTTGGTGAATCACTAGCTCATTCAAGTTGGGCATACAGGAACAAGTAAATATTAAGTACTATATAGTTTTGGTGCACCCTTAAGCTCATTATAAGGCATTTAGTGGCTTACGCAAAATATTTTATTAGCAGTGTCATAAAGTAGATTAATGAACAAATCACTATAATGATAAGCGGTATCCTTTTTTATATTTATCCTCAATATTTTTATTTTTTTTATACATATTTAGTAAAACAATTTGACGAAGTAATGTCCGGTGATACCGCATGCAATAACATGCATATGCCCCTGAAGGCATTAGCGGTCGAACAATTGGTGTTAGCGCAATTGTCCCTGATTAGTTGCATAAGAATTTCCAAAAGGATTTAAATGATCCTCAGTTACTCCGCCCATTACCATAAAGTATTGGATTGAATGCTCAAATTCTTTCCAAATTAGTTCAACATAGAGGTGGCAAAATGGTTAAAAGAAAACAGTTATCCACCCATATTATCCATTAAAAAATAGATTGCTTAATGAACTTTTTAAAAACGGGTCGAATATTGATAAGAACCATATTATTCGCTTAGAAAATGGTTAACCAAATGGATAACCAATGTGTTTAACTTTTACATTTGTAAAGCCTCAAATTAGGGGTTCCTCAAGTTTGGGAGACTAGAAATTCTCCTATAAGTGATCATATTCAAGAAGTCATGGATAATATGGATATCCATATTATCCGCCGCATAACCCGTTTTTATCTGTCTCAAATACGGGTCGGATTGAATAATTTATTCATTTTTAAATTACCCGTTTTCGACCCGCTCATGTCCGACCCGTCCCGTCCCGCCCGTTTTTTCACTCCTTCAACATGATTTCGTACTCACGTAGTTTTCAGAGAAACTAGAAGCTCTAAAAGATGATCCACTTTGAAATACTCCCTCACAAGTCATGTCATAATGAGATAGAACGAATCTAGGGGTTTTCCTTTCTGTGGGAACACTTCTTCATGACTTGGATATATCCACACAAATCTTCTGCCAACCATACATGTTCTCACTTATAAAATGCACTTGACTCCACCCCCCACTTTGGAAACTTGATGTCCTGCATTATATTTGACACAACTTTATATAGGCTATCTTTTTTGCTTGGCCCCATGCTTTTTCTAAATCTCAACACAAAAAGATAGTGTAGCTTTTCGGAATAGCAAAGAGAATGAATTTTTTTAGCTGCGCCATGACGTCCCCTCATTTCGATTTATTAATTAAAGAACAACCGTTGAAAGAAAAAAAGAATACATGGTAAAGTTTGGGGAATGAGCTAGATGCCATCTATTGGATCGAATTGCTTTTTACAATTGACCATGCATCTTGCTAACTCTATATGCTTGTCTTAATTTTTTGTTATGTGAATAAGATATGTTTTGATTGTCCCGGTTGTTTATTTTACTTATTTTGAACGATTACTTGCAGTTATATTTTTGACGATTATAGTGAAACGATACACTGTTAGTGTATAGACGTTAAACTCAATCAATCGAGAATGTATTTTCTATGTTGAGTTATGAGTATGCAGCATTGGCTCATACA
The DNA here is from genome assembly GCA_000715115.1 of Nicotiana otophora. Classification (NCBI taxonomy): domain Eukaryota; kingdom Viridiplantae; phylum Streptophyta; class Magnoliopsida; order Solanales; family Solanaceae; genus Nicotiana; species Nicotiana otophora. Next base: position 12,755 of record AWOL01S0027875.1, on the reverse strand, counting down.
ATCGGGAGCATACAAGCTGGTGATAAACGAAACTTCAAACCTCAAACAAGAAATTTCTATATACATGGCTTCTTTAATTTGTAGTGTGTGACATACCACAAGAGGTACAAAGCGATCGACCAAATAAAGGCGATTGATATTGTGATTATTGCCCATCATGCCCTCGGGTTCATGTTTTGCTTTAGTCATTTGCATAAAAGGTTATTACAATTGTTATTTTTGCCTATAGATTTTTCTAAACTCTGGCCTATGTTGGGATATGAAACCTTTGTCCCAAAAAGTACTCTAAATACCATTAACTTGTCAGAATTTAGAGGCTCGTTCTATTATTACTAAAGTGTCACTACGAAGATACGCCTCCCCGGCATTGTTGTAACGGAAAAGAGCTTAAAATACCCTTATAGTTTGCTAAATGGTTTACAAATACACTCCGTCCATCTATTCGTTCGAAAAAGCACACGATATTAATTTTATTAACAAAAATACCCTCGCATCTAACGGCAGAATTGGTGGATCTTTCATTATATAACGTGACGATTTTTAACTGGGCCACGTAGCATTATTGACCAAAAATCAAACATGGATCTTTTTTACCCATTTACCTGGTTCGACCCTATGGATTGTTACCTGGTTCAAAGAAAATGCCCTCTTTCTTCCTTTTCTTCTTCCGGTCTTAAAATGAAAATTAACAACAATGGTAGCTTCCTTCGATTCACTCTCCTTTATTATTTTCAGTTCACTTCACAAACCACCTTCTCACCTGCACCGTCACCGCTGCGATCCCTCTTCTCTCTCTTCCCTACAATCCCTCCCTTTCCTCCAAAATTCCTACTCTCTCCCCTTGCAGCTCCCTTTACATCACAAGCTCAGCTACTGATTTCCAATTTTTTAATAAATAACATCAAAATCTTATAAAAGTTTTTCGGACGGATAAATAGACGCAGGAATTTTATAAATCATTTAGCAAATCATAGGGCTAGTTTAGGCCCTCGGTTGTCGTAATAACTGGGCAAAGAGGGCCAAGGACTAAGATGTCCTAGTCAGTAGTGCACATCAATTACATTTCTCTTATCAATATGACATGTTCATAGATTACTTTATAGCTCGTACTATTTTCTTGATTTTTCGGTGTCTCTCTCTTCTATGTTCCAGGGCCCCTGAAATTTTAAAAGGAAAACAAAAAGGTAGAAATAAACATGAAATCCATAGAGAGAAATAAGAAAAAAGTACTTTCTCCATTTAATTCTATATGTCTAGTTTGGTCAAAACTTTTTTAATGTTTTATTTTTCTAAAATTAAGGCGTTTGTATCTTTAATGTTTTGTTTTTCTAAAATTAAGGTGTTTGACCAAGATTTTGGAAGAAAAAAGTGTTTTTGAGAAGTAAAAATATTTTTTGAGAAGTTATTAAAAAGTAACTTCTATTCAAAAGCAATTTTTAAAAAAAAAAAAACTTTTGAGAAAAATACACTTAGAAAAACTTTTCAAAAATTTGGCGAAACACTAATTGCTACTCAAAAATACTTTTCAAACATGCTATTAGTTGACTAGACCGGAAATATAAGAATATAAATAATTTTTTTGAATTTTGTGGTCTTACAATATATGTATAACATGCAAATATACCCTTTGAATCTTGTTGTGTAAAATATGACATCCATGCCATTCCTACAAGGGAGTTTAATTAAGGGTAAAATGGACATGTTGGAATTCAAGAGTTACCGGTACTAAATATAGAATAGTGTTGCACATAAATTGAAATGCACAAAGTATGTTATTTCTTCAAAAATCTCTACCAATATAGCTAATCTCCTAATATATTCCTCCAAGTCAAAAATTGACTTATTCCAACCGAAGGAACTTTGGTATATGCATATTTTTGGTTGATTTAATTTGTGGCCAATAGCTCTATAGCATGAGCTTTGCCTAAGCTGGCTGGCATGGTCTCACAAGTTGATGATATGATTGGATCATGAAACAAAGCTCGTGGGCATCTAAACTTTTTATTTTCTTTATCCTTTTGAACTACTTTTCTTTTTCCTTTTTAATAATATTATGCTTCTTTCTTTATTTTAATTAAGTTTGTTAGGCAAAAGGGGTTGGAGAAAAAGTAGAAGCTAGCTAAGAATTAAGAAAGAAAGAAGAAAAGGGAAGGTCGCACTTGTGACCCCATTTGACAGAGAATGCAAAAAGGAGGATAATTAGAAAAAATGCACCATCTAACATATGGTAAAAAGGGAGCAGCACATCAACAAAAAGTAACTAAAGAAAGCTGTCCAACTGCCTTTGCCTCCCCTCTTTGTTTTCTTTTAAAAACTCACTCTTCCTACAGTTGTTCAAACCTCAATATCTGAATTTTAGAAACTCAAAACAGCATTCAAGAAGTAGTAGTAGAAGAAGAAGAGATACGAAGAAAGAGAGCTAAATAGATTAAACATGAAAAATAGTAGAAAAGGGAAAGGACCTCCATCAGCAGATCTTTTAGTTTGTTTTCCATCTAGAGCACATTTATCCCTTATGCCAAAACCAATATGTAGCCCAGTAAGACCTTCAGATTCCATTAAACGCCACCAAAATCATGACCTCAAGAAAATTAGCACCAGAATTGGTGGGGTTGCAGCCCAATCTAGTCCTCTTCTTTGGTCTAAATCCAAGAATTCAGAGATAATTTCAGAGCCCACGTCACCAAAAGTCACTTGTGCAGGTATTGAACGTACGCTTTTTATTTAGATCATAGATATATGTTTACAAAAATCTTGAAATTTAGTAGTATAAGTTAATGTTCTAAATCATAGAGATTATTCGCCTTTGTATGTATGCAGGGCAGATAAAGGTAAGGCCAAAGCCAGGGAGCTCATGCAAAAATTGGCAATCAGTGATGGAAGAAATTGAGAAGCTACACAACAGAAAGGCGCAAAAGAAGAATTGGATGGAAGCAATTGGAATAAAAAAAGATGTAATGCAATTCTTGACTTGCCTTCGTAATATAAGGTTTGAGTTTCGTTGCTTCGGTTCATTTCCAACAACAGCTCATGACATCACTTCTGACGACGACGACGACGAAGAAGAAAATTACGTAGCGGGAAGAGAGATAAAGGATGAAGAAGATAATGAAGAAAATTCAAGAACTGTATTTTCCAAATGGTTCATGGTTTTGCAAGATGAGAATCAGAAAACAGAGAAAGATAACTCAAATGATGATAATAATGATGTTCCTAATTGTGCACCACCACCTAATGCACTTTTACTTATGCGATGTCGTTCTGCTCCACCAAAAAACTGGCTTGTAGAAAGACAAGAAGAAGAAGAAGAAGAAGAAGAAGAAGAAGAAGAAGAAGAAAAAGAAGAAGAAAAGAAAGCAACTTTAGCTTTGGAAGAAATGGAAAACAAGAGGAAAAATGAAAGCTTAGTGGTAATGAGATGTGGGAGTGATTTCCACAAATTATCAGCTGATATAGCAAAGGAGACATGGGTTGTGGGTGGTGTTAGAGATCAATTAACTAGAAGTCGAAGCTGGAAAAGGTGATTAAATCCATAATTAACTTCAAGATCAATGTTCTTCTGTTTTTTTAATTTTATTTACTTACATTTTCTTCATATGTAATTAATTATATTTTCTGATGTTTGGATTTCTTAATTATCTGAGTTTGTGCTGGTATTATGAACTCTGAAGAATCGAGCTTTTGGTATTTGATTCTCGGGGAGTGCTGACCCGCACTCCTACTTGTATATAGTCTGCTTTTTTAAAAGAAGAATTTCAATTTTCGATGTGTTTGTGTTTTGTTGTTTCATTGACCAATGTATATCTCAGGATGTATTTTAGTGGACTTTGAAACTATTCTCTTATGATAATTGCTTAATTGTCTCTATTTATGCTATTGTTTTTCCAAATTCGATTTTGTTTCATGAGGTTGTGGAAAGAATTTTTTTAAAGTGACAACTGTATTTTCTCTGATTTCATTTTTCTTTGAATAACAAATGCTGAAGCATTAAGAAAATTGATAAATCGCTCAACCCTTATCACCTCTCACCAATCCAAAACCCTCAAATAAGCTAATGGTATTTATGTTGTTGAGAGGGAAGCTGATTCTGAGTTTGAGTGGAAAGATAAACAATCGCAGATAGAGAGAACTACTCTGTATTGCCTTTACTGAAAGTATAAAATGAAGTAGTTAGTTGTTATATTTGTACCCCTTGAACTATTTATAATACTATTACTATACCTCAACTTATACAATTAATTAACTAACCAACTAACTCTCTTTACAATTAATTCTGTACAACTACAACTGCCTACGCACAACAACTACTGCTATGATCAATTTCTACAACTTCCCTCAAGTTGGGTGGTGAGAAAATGTTTATCATCCCCAACTTGCAAACTATTTCACTGTGCAATTGCTTTCCAAGTGCTTTAGCCAGTATGTCTGCGGTTTGGTTCCTGCTTGGGACGTGTGTTGTTTTAATAAACATTTGTTACAATTTTTCTCTAATAAAATAGCAATCAATTTCTACATGTTTCGTGCGCTCATGACACATTGGGTTAGATGCAATTTGTAAGGCTGTTTTGTTGTCACAATGAAGCTCCATAGGTAAGTCAAGCTTCATTCTTGTCACGACCCCAATTTTCCTCTGTAGGATGTCGTGATAGCACATAGTCTCTACGACTAGGTAAGCCTAACATTTGCTAACAATTGAATAGAATATAATTAACAAGGTAACAAAAACAAAACTGAATAACTGATAAAAACCTTCCAAAAACAGAATCTCATCAACACGCACCCCAAAACTGGTGGAAGTGAGTCATAAGCTTTACAGAATGATTCAAGAATATCTAATACATATCTATCTGAAAGAAATACAACAGGAAGTAAGATAGGGAAAGTTACTCCGAGGCATGCGGACGTGGAGCGGGTCCACAATATTAGAGTCTCTCATTGGTATGGACACATAAATAGGAAAACTCAAAGAATCACGAGATACATCCAAATATGGACCAAAGTAAGATGATACATATGAATAAGTGGATCCCAGATCAAATAAGACTGATGCATCTCTATGGCAAACCGGAACCATACTTGTAATGATTGAAGCTGACGCAACTGCCTCTATCCTACTCGGAAAATCATAGAATCTGGCATGGCCTCCCCCTCTAGGGCGACCTCTACCCGCGCGTCCCCCACCCCTAGCTGGCTAAGTGGGTGAAGCGGAAACTTGGGCAGCAAATATGGCTTGGAAAGTCTGCGGACCTGACTGAATCCGTGGAGCCCGAGTAATCTGGGAAGGCGTACCCCTCTTGAATCTGGGACAGTCTCTAACCATATAGCGGGTATCGCCAAACTCAAAGCAAGCTCTCGGTGGGCATGGCAGCTGGGACTGGCTCGGGCCTGGTTGGCTGGATTGACCGCTAAAGGCACCCCGTGCTAAAGGTGCACTAGAAAGTGGCTGATCAAAGTGTGCAACCTAAGACCTCGGAACAACCGGAGCACCACTAGAAGCTGGAAGTGTTGAATGAACTGAACGCCTCACATAGCCCCTACCATGACGGGCTATAGCTGCAGCGTGACCACCACTAAATCCTCCCATACCACGAGGCCTCTTTGCCTCTCTATCATCTCTCTTACGGCCCCACGTACTCTCCAACCTCCGAGCAATCTCTACCACCTGCTCACATGGGTTATCTGCCTCCAACTTTTGAGCCATGATGAACCTAATACCATAGTTAAGCCCCTCGATAAATCGACGGACTAGCTCCCTGACTGTAGAAACCAAGACAGGTGCATGCCTGTACAAATCACTAAACCAGATAGCATACTCCGACACTGTGATAGTACCCTAGCGCAGCAGCTCAAACTCTCCGCGCCATACATCCCGAAGGGTCTGAGGAACAAACTTTCTCAAGAAAAACTCTAAAAGCCGATCCCATGTAAGTGAAGCTGCCTCAGCTGGGCTACCCACCTCGAACGCTCGCCACTATTGATATGCCACTCCCTTTAGCTGGAACATAGTAAAAGCAACCCTACTCGTCTCCACAATACCCATAGTGCGGAGAATACGATGGCACTCCCCAAGTAAACCATGTGCGTCCTTTGAAGCCAATCTACTGAAAGTAGGAGGGTGATACTTTTTGAACCTGTCGAGCCTAAGCTGCTCCTCCTCAGATGTTGTTGCGCTAACTACGGGTTGAACCAGAGCAACAAGCTGTACTGATATAACCTCTAGGACCTGATCAACCCGAACCCGCTGCTCTGGGGTACGGGCAGCAGGAGTTTGTACTCCCCCCCAACCTGAAATGTGGCTGGTGCAAGTGGAATCAACCCCGCCTAAGCTAAGGTTCCGAACATGCTCAGGAATTGTGCGAGGGTTTCCTGATATGCTGGGGTTGTAATCGGTGCCTCGGGTGTCTGTCCCCCGACTGGAACTACTGGTGGCTCCTCTATCGCAGCTCGGGCATGTGCTCTGGCTGCACCACGTGTCCCTCCTCAGCCTCTGACCCAACCTCTCGCGGCTCTAGTAGGGGGCGGGGGTGTTTGATCGTCAGATCCAGCGGTGCATGTCCTCACCATCTGTGAGAGAATAGAAAGCCAATGATTTAGTTTTCTAAATCAACCAATTCGCATGATAAGGAATCAAAGAAGTGAAGTTTTCCTAACAGTTCCATAGCCTCTCGAAGATAAGTGATGAGTGGTGATTTTACCATTTATTTTAGTCTATTTTATTTAGTTTTTATATCCGTTAATTATGATATGAGGCTGTTTATGGTGTGTATTGCTAGATTTTCAGGTAAATGATGCCATGAAGAGAGTTGAATTCAATTGAAGTAGAATTGAGAAAATAAGAGTAAAACAAGTGCAAATTCTTTCAGTGATTCCGCATCTGCGGAGCACTGTGCGCTTATGCGACCTCGCATCTGCAAGGAGAAGGTCGCATCTGCGAAATTGAGCTTCTTTCGCTAGGATCACATCTGCGAGAGAAGAACCGCTTCTGCGGATGCGCTTCTGCGCTTGGAGTCCGCATTTGCGATCGCACTTCTGCGCATGAAAGTCCGCTTCTACGGAGTAAGTGTTTTCCATCAAAGGTCGCTTCTGCGAGAGGCTATCCGCATCTGCGGAGCCGCATTTCACATTTTCTCCATTCCATACCCACAAATACACAACCTAGCTTATTTGAAACACATCTTTGGCTTATTTTTCAGTTCCTAGACTAGAGAAGACAAGTTTTGGATCTAGGGTTCTTGCACACACACTTGAGTCTTGAAGATTTGAAGCTTTTGGTTGAGAATTTCTTACCCATTCATGTTCATTTCTTCATTTCTTTGCTTTGTATTGTATATCTAAGTGTATAGTATTTATTCCAACACTTGAATCTTGTTTATGGGAATATTCATATTTAAAGTGTGGATTAAATATCTTGTTGTGCTTATGTATTGAACGATTTTTATTTATTATGAAGTGAGTTATTGTTTCTTTAATTATTCTTGTTCTTTAATGTTTCCAAAGAGATTAGCTAACCCTAGGACTCTCCCATTGACTTCGAATTAATTTCGAAAAAGATAATTTGGGGTTGGGAAAGATTAATTAACAAGAACTTGAGGTTTTAACTCTCATTTTATAGATTCTACCTAGGGATAGGATTGAACTACTTTTAGCCATATTCGGGTGTTCTTATTCTCTTAATTGTTTTAGGGATAATTCAATTAGGAAGTCTTGTTAGTCTTCGGAAGAAGCTAATATAGAATTATTACTCGAGGCTAATTAACATAAACTCGCTCATATTTGTAAAATCGTGAAAAACATTGGATCGTTACTTGAGTGTAATTCCCGTGTATCCATGCTTGCAGCCATTGATCGATTTATTTTCTTTGTAAGTTATTTTACATTTTCGTAATTAGTTATAAACATTTTCTCAAAACATTTATAAGTGTTTGGCTTAGCATAATAAGTGATAATTCTCTTACACGCCTAATCGCCTACATATTGTTCTCTGTGGAATTCGATCCCGACTCATAGTTTGGTAAATTATATTGCATTCAACCGTGTCCATTTACTTTTTAGTAGTGTATTTGGACGTCATCAAAATTGGCGCCGTTTCCGGGGAACAATTTGGCGTATTTAGGTTGTTTGAGAAGTAAGCGTACGTGCTTTGGTCCAAACTTATGAATATTTGTATAATTATTTTTCTTATCTTGGTTTATTTTTCTTGTTTGTTTCTTGTTTATTTTCTTAGTTTTGAAAAATGGCATCATGTAATGAAAATTTGTCGGATAGTAGTTGTTCATACTTTGATGACCTTTGTCCTTATTGTGAAGGACCACACTCGTGGCAAAATTGTTTAAATTCTCCTGGGGGTGGATTGAGCGCATAATCGCAAACCCATGAGTGGAGTATTTGTGATAAGTGTGGTCGTCAAAATGGTCATTGGGATCATTGTGCTTATTTGTCCTTCCCTTCCCCCGAACCCCCACTATGATGATTCTACTTTTTGTGATAACAAGTATAGGGATATGGATCTGGAAGAAGTTGAGAATGGTCAAAATAGAGAGTTTAAGCTCATGATAGAATGCCTACTTGAAGGACAAAACAAAGAGCAAAATGCCTTGTAGGAGCTTTTGGAAAATAGTCTCCAAAATAATTTGGCGCTTGAAAGGCTAAACGTGCAAATGAGAGAAATGCTTGAAGCTTTAGAGGTCCAAAAAGCCTCGGAAGTGAATGATAGCCAAGAACCTTCCTTAAGGTTGAAGCCGAAAATCCTCCTTTGGCACTTGATCTAAACCAAGAAGAACTCTCAAATACTCAAAATTGAAAATAAGGAGAAGCAAAGCTTGGCACTCGAGGACTTAAAACAAGCACTACATCGAAATGATGAGACTATCCGCACTTTGAAAGATCAAATGAAATCATTGATTGAGGCTCATTATGCCTATCAATTTGAAAGTGGGGAAAGAGGTCAAGAAGAGTCCAACTTCGAGGAAGAAAGTGAGCTTTATTTTGAGGAATCAAGAATTGAACATCCGCCAACCGACTCCATGCTTGTTAGTGATGTCAAGAGAAATATGGAATTAGAGTCAACCAGTGTAGTTGAAATTATGGTTGAATTTGACTGTAATCCGGGGGACCAAGAGGATGTCAAAATCCGGAAAAAATTGAAATTTGGAGGCTTGATGTCACACTCCAAGCATTTCTCAATATTGGAGTTGTGTGGTGATATGGGAATTGAATTACATGACTCAATGAGGGATTGCATGGAAGAAAGGTAAATGCCATACATTTTACAATTTGAAGGCACAAGAAGGCAAAATCACATTCCTCACATGAAAGCCAAGAAATACAAAATGAAGAAATTAAAGTTTGGTTTGATCATCTACTTACCTTCCCTCGTCGCTCGTGGTCACAAGGTTAATTCCAAGTTAGGTGCCCAATTCATATCGTCCAAGTGGCAAGAAAAGTGGTAAAGTTGATTCATGTCGTGCCACGACATAAAATGCAGCGCTTAATGGAAGGCAACCCATCGTTTTACAAACTTTTTAGTCATTTTTGAAAATTTCTTTTTAGAATAGCTTAGTAAATTATTTTTGACTAATCTGCCAAGTTTCAGAAGTTTTGGAGTTTAATTAAGGAGTTTGAGGTGTTGAAATCAAACCAAAACAGTGGCTTCCCAGTTTTTCCAAGCAGAACTCTGCTTCGACCGCATCTGCGGAACTCTTCTCGCAGATGTGGCTTCGCAGAAGCGCTCCAAAGCACCGCAGATGCATACACTTCGCAGAAGCGGTAAACCGCACAAGCAGAAGCGTAAAGGTGGATAAACATCCGCAGAAACGATCAAACAGGCAAATATTAAAGCCCTACTGGTCTCTGGTAACACTCTAAATTTTTCCCTCTAACTCAAAAAATTCCCTCTCTCATCTCTCATACAAGTTTCTATGCTCACACTCAAGGTATCACACACAGGACAACACAGGTATCATTCTCAGTTCTCTCTTCTACTCCTCTCTTCTATTTTTATCTTCTTCTTCTTCATCTCATCACCATGGTTATTCTTTTTTACACTCTCGTTTTCCTTTTTCTTCTATCAATGTTAGTTTTAGGAGTGAGGGACATTGGTTGAGAGTGTGTATGTGTATGTTGCTGCTGAAGAAAAATAAAACTTTTGGCAAGTCTGAGTACCAAATTACATTGAAAAAGTATAACATTATCTCTTCCTGTAATGTGTTCGACAAATTGCCCAAAAGAAATTTTAGTGCTAAATACCATAAAATCAGTCTTAATAGAGTGGTACGTTCATGTAGTGCACTAAGTTAGAATTCTTGAATGTAAATTATATGCTAAAATCATGTTTAAGAAGTGAAACCAACTAAAACATTCTGGGTTGTGAAACCCCTGAAGAATATCGTGAAAGCGAAAATAATGCCGCAGATGCGGCCTCGCACCTGCGATTGTATATTCCGCAGGTGCAATTTCTGGGCATTTGTTAAAGCTCGCATAAGTGGGACCTCACCTGTGATAGGTTTCCGCAGGTGCGGTAACTGGGCAGAATTTGCAAAAATCAGTAGCCCTTCAACTTTGACCTCTTGGGTCCATTCAGCTTGATTTGTTGTGGCCTAATTGCATTGTTTTGAATTGCTTAACATGATTATAATTCCCGACTAACTTGGTTTTGGATTTTAGGTACTTTAAACTTTAAAAATGGACTCGAACTTGAACAAAAATGTGGCGTTTAATCATGAAATTGAGGAAGAAGCTGGGGAGGAACAATTTGACAATGAACGCTTCATATCTGCTGATTGTCATTGCCGGTATTATGACAACCTTCTCATAAAAAAGATCATGCTTGAAAAGAGGATCTTCGAGAATAAATTGGCCGAGCTACTTCCAGATTTTTATGGCCGTCTATAGACCACCGACTGGTCTTGTTTCATGCCTACTCCATGCAAAGCCAATAAGGAGTGGGTTTGTGAGTTTTATGCTAATCTTAAGCGTGCAAACTTCGACGACCCGCAACTCACCATAAGAGGCAAAACAGTGACGTTTGGGACTGAATAGATCAATGACATTCTAGGGCTTCCTAACCATCCACTTGAGCCGGTGCGACAAAAGGATCATTTCAACAACGGAGAATGGCTTGTTTCTAAACTTTATGTTACACCCCATGTTTTCGTACGTAAGAGTACGTCATAAGTCAATTGATGTAAGTTCGGAAATGAGATCATCAGTGAAAGTACATAAAGTAAGTTAATCATTTTACCATAGAGGTTACAAATATTGAGGATCATGAACAACAAGTACAAAGAGGGTTGGAAGGTTCAGAAGCTAAGGAATTGAAGAAAATAAGTTTCGTCGAAAGTCGGCAAGTTGGGAATGTTATAACATATACTTTTGGGTTGAGACTAGGGTGCTCAAATGATAAGGAGGTTATGTTAAGAGTTATTTTTGTCTTAGGATAGTTGTGTGTTATGTTTTGAAGTCAAGCGAGTTGTGGAACAAAAGTTGGCAAAGATCATCACAAGTTACATTCATAAGTTTTACTGAAATTTAGGTCAAATTTAACTACGATTTTCCCTCAATATACTTAGAGTAACGGGGTGTTCCACCCATCAAATTTAATATATATGAGTCTATTTTCTAACTCACTAGACCGTTTGTCAATATGACATCAGAGTAGAGAGATATATGTATTTTTGCGAGACTGCGCAAGCTTCTAGGTGACAAGTAGGTGTGTCACCTGCTTGCTTAAATGAGAGTCCAAAAATGGGCCAGTTCGGGTCAGCCAAAGAGACATTTTAATGGCCTATTTCATTCATATAATACACTAATAAGAGGGCATAATAACCAGACCTAAACCCCTGGAAACATCCTCCCAACAATTGCACACAAACCCTAATTGAATTTCTCTCCTTTTCAAGTTCTAGGAGGAGCAAAAACCTTGAGTTTGAAGAACCAAGATAGGAGCTGAGTTATTCAACAAATAAGGTAAGTTTACTGCTCTATTTCATCCATTTTTTATTCTGGCGATGTATGGAAAGTCATTCTGTAATTGTAAGAACTCATGGGACGATGATATGAAGCTGTGGGTTCGAGTTATTCACTTGTAGCAGACTGTTTTGTGGACTGTTTTGTGTTGCTATTGGATTGCGTGTTTTACTACTATTTTATGTAGTTTTGAAGAAGGAAGGGTGTGGATAAACACCATATAAATGCAGGGTGGTGGGCTGGTCGTTCGTCGTAACAATTTCGGATTGTTTGACATTACTACGGTGGTCGTTTTGTGTATGAAGAGATTGTGGTATGTTGGGCAGTTTTGTAGTATTTTGTGGTGTATATAAGGTTGGAAAATAATGTATATATGTTGATATTTTTGTGTTATTGTGTTGCTGGTGTTATCTTTAATTTGGAGGAAGTAAGGATTATAGGGGAGATGCTGCCAGTTTTAATACAAATAAGTTTGTCGTTCGTTGTGCTATAGTTGTACCTTTTGTAACCTAATGATAGTATTATTATCGTTGTTGTAGATTAAGGTACGAAGAGGAGAGTTCAACTTGGTGATTGGAAAGATTGTGATAAGGTATGTTAAGGTTAAACCTTTCTTCATTTTGGCATGATCCCATAACTACATGAGTTTGATAACGTGACATAAAGAGAAGTTCGTATTCCTGAACTTATGTACATTATCCTAATCGCATAAGTTACAGTATTCTCCCTTATCAGGACTTCATATTCAGTTTAGTTTTGTCTTCTTTCAGCCAAGAGAGAATAAAGTCTAT
>AWOL01S0027874.1:0-78601 GCA_000715115.1 Nicotiana otophora | reverse complement strand
ATATATAGATATATATATATATATAGTATTACAGTATTTTTACCACCATCGAGCTATAATCGATGGGTAGGCCCCTATTGGGCAACCTCTGATCATATGGTAATTTATATACCGAGCCTACTGTGGCCGAGCACCTATGAGTGAGCCTAGAATGGCCGAGACACAAAGCCTAGTATGGCCGAGCGCCTATGAGCGAGCCTACTACGGTAGAGCAGTTACACATACCGAGCCTTATAGGGTCTGCCAACTTTTTTACTTACTATATTGAGAGAGATGAGTTAGTATTAGCAGATAAGCATATCTTCAAATTATATTTGATTCCCAAGTACTTTCAGTTATTATATTATCAGTTCAGTTTCAGATTTCGGTTATCTTGTTACCTTACATACTCAGTATATTATTTCGTACTGACGTCCCTTTTGCTGGGGACACTGCATTTCATGTCTGCAGGTCCTGATAGACAACTGGATAGACCTTCCTAGTAGACAAAGTCAAACATCAGCTTGGTTGATAAGCTCCACTTCCTCGAAGTTACTGAGTCTATACCTTAGAGTCCATTTTATATATACAGGTTTGATAGGTAGGTTGAGGCCCTTTCCCGACCATGATACAATTCATTTATTCTTATAGGCTTGTAGACGAGTCATGTACATATTTTATATCAGTATTGTGGCTTTACCAGTCCTATGTAGATGTTTAGTTTTGTATTGCTAGTTGTAGACATTATTTTCAGATGATTCAGAATATGGCATCATCGGTATAAGTTGAGGGTTACCCCTCCAATGTTTACAGTTACAGAGTGGTACGCTCGGGCCGAGTATGGAACCGGGTGCCGGCCATGCCTCTTCAGGTTTGGGGCATGACACTTTATCCTCCAGGCATGAGAGCAAAGTGGGCCAACAAGAGAAACGGTTTAAAGTGCATCATCTGCAACAGAGTATGACTTTACATCATCTGCAACAGAGTATCGCCCTGATGATCGCATACATATTTGATGGCATTCATGTGAATGTCGGCCATTATATCATTCAGGAGCTGAAAGAGTATTTGCTAGACGACAGTTCAGGCTTGATATTCCCTTCACTGATGACAGAGTTGTGCCGGCGGGCAGATATTGAGGTGCGTAGAACCGATCATTGGTTATCGGCAGACAAACCCTTTCATCCGTTGAGAGTAACAGGCGAGGGTAGTGCAGTAAAGAGTAAGAAGAGGAAAGTCACCACTGTTGCCGAACCAGAGTCATCCTCACAGGGAGCACCTGAGGGACCATTTGGGATATTGAACTCACACCTTGGCGCTATTCGTGACTTAGTGTCACATCTCCCTAGTGGACCCTCACACCCCCAGCCTAGGCCTGAGTATTTTACCAGGGAAGAAATGAAGACTTACCTAGATGCCCAGAAAAAGCAAGTAGAGTCTCATGAGAAGTTGGCAGCTTATGTTATCAGACTCGAGGCAGCCTATGGAAACATGGCCAAGGCACATGTAGATCTTCAAACGGACTTCCAAAAGGAGAAAGTGAGAAAGAAGAAGGGCAAGCTTATGATAAAAATGTGGAGAGGCATCAAGGCCATCTTAAAATGGGGGCAGCCGAACAGGAAGATACCAGTCGAGGACAACAATGATAGCGAAGAGTATCCTTTCATGTCAAATGCTACTAGTGATGATGCTGACGATACCAATGATGATGAGGCCGAGAGTTCTTCACGACATTGGTTAGCCTTTCTCCCACAGTTTGCTAGTCTGATGCATATCTCAGGGAGACCCTCAAACTACTTTTATTTTATCTTGATATTGTGCAGTGAGGACACTACAGTGTTTTTAGTTGGGGGTGGCTTTAGGGAGTTCGAGTCACCCCAAGAGCAAGGTGGGGAGTTCTTGGATGGGAAGGATGCCGAGGGTCTATTGGAAACAGCCTCTCTACCTCATGGTAGGGGTAAGGTCTGCGTACACACTACCCTCCCCAGACCCCACTTGTGGGATTATACTGGGTTGTTGTTGTTGTTGTTGTTGTTGTGGCTTTAGGGAGTATACTTTATCTGTATATTGATGCTTGACTTGTGCCTTTGTCGGGCTTATGCTTTTGTATGGATGTTGTGTGCCCTTGCCGGGCTTGTTTTACTATTGTTTATCATGTGCCTTTGCCGGGCATAGTGTGTGATGGGATATAATTGCGGATTAGTCGCTTTTATGATTCTCTTTTATTTTTCTTTATTTATTTATTTATTTATTTATTTTTCTTAGTAGTTTTTAGTTTATGTTATTTTTGTTCATTTAATGTTAGTTGCTTTTGTTATTTTATTTTCTTTAGTAGTCTTTAGTTATTTCATTTTTATTCCTTTAGTATTTATTGTATTTTTCTTTAGTAGTTTTTAGTTTATTTTACTTTGATCTCTTTTAGTAGTAATATATTTTTCAATAAAATTTCTTGGGTTTTATTTATGCTACGGTTCTTTTCCGAGGAATATTTTTGTATTGAACCGAGTGACTTTTCCCTATGATGGATGACGTAATGACTTTCTTAAGGGAATTAGTCTTTTTT
Source organism: Nicotiana otophora (assembly GCA_000715115.1). Taxonomy (NCBI): domain Eukaryota; kingdom Viridiplantae; phylum Streptophyta; class Magnoliopsida; order Solanales; family Solanaceae; genus Nicotiana; species Nicotiana otophora. The sequence goes on along the minus strand of AWOL01S0027874.1, from coordinate 76,059 downwards.
TGTTATATGGGGACTTTTGAATTGTTTGGTACTAATAAAATTAGTCTCTTGTATGTGAAGTGTGAATTACGAATACCCCTCCGAATTTTAGTTATAAATTGAAAAAGTAAGTTGCATGGGGAAGAATAATTTTTGTAATAATTTTTTGGCTCATCTGGTGACTCTTTGCCCATTAGTTGGCATGACATTGCTCTAAATGCTCTTATTAAGAAGTGAAATTGATCAGTCTTGATTAGTTTATGTGCCATGTGTGTTAGTTTTTGTTAAAAATAATTCTTGTGTTTACTTTTATCATCTAGAACTTTCTCGATTGGTCTTTCAATGTTAATGTTAATTANTCCACTTCCAACCAAGAGGTTGTGAGTTCGAGTCACCCCAAGAGCAAGGTGGGGAGTTCTTGGAGGGAAGGATGCCGAGGGTCTATTGGAAACAGCCTCTCTACCTCATGGTAGGGGTAAGGTCTGCGTACACACTACCCTCCCCAGACCCCACTTGTGGGATTATACTGGGTTGTTGTTGTTGTTGTTGTTGTTGTGGCTTTAGGGAGTATACTTTATCTGTATATTGATGCTTGACTTGTGCCTTTGTCGGGCTTATGCTTTTGTATGGATGTTGTGTGCCCTTGCCGGGCTTGTTTTACTATTGTTTATCATGTGCCTTTGCCGGGCATAGTGTGTGATGGGATATAATTGCGGATTAGTCGCTTTTATGATTCTCTTTTATTTTTCTTTATTTATTTATTTATTTATTTATTTTTCTTAGTAGTTTTTAGTTTATGTTATTTTTGTTCATTTAATGTTAGTTGCTTTTGTTATTTTATTTTCTTTAGTAGTCTTTAGTTATTTCATTTTTATTCCTTTAGTATTTATTGTATTTTTCTTTAGTAGTTTTTAGTTTATTTTACTTTGATCTCTTTTAGTAGTAATATATTTTTCAATAAAATTTCTTGGGTTTTATTTATGCTACGGTTCTTTTCCGAGGAATATTTTTGTATTGAACCGAGTGACTTTTCCCTATGATGGATGACGTAATGACTTTCTTAAGGGAATTAGTCTTTTTTTGTTATATGGGGACTTTTGAATTGTTTGGTACTAATAAAATTAGTCTCTTGTATGTGAAGTGTGAATTACGAATACCCCTCCGAATTTTAGTTATAAATTGAAAAAGTAAGTTGCATGGGGAAGAATAATTTTTGTAATAATTTTTTGGCTCATCTGGTGACTCTTTGCCCATTAGTTGGCATGACATTGCTCTAAATGCTCTTATTAAGAAGTGAAATTGATCAGTCTTGATTAGTTTATGTGCCATGTGTGTTAGTTTTTGTTAAAAATAATTCTTGTGTTTACTTTTATCATCTAGAACTTTCTCGATTGGTCTTTCAATGTTAATGTTAATTATGTTTGGTTGGAGGGATGACCTTAGGCATTCTTTGTGATCTTTGAAAAAGCCTATTTAGCCTTTCGAGCCTACCATTGCATAAATATTATCACTAGTTTACCCCATTTGAGCCTTTAACCTTTTCTTTAGCTACCTCATTACAAACCCACAAATACACGACCTAACTTATTGGAAACACATCTTTGGCTTATTTTTCAGTTCTTAGACTAGAGAAGACAGGTTTTGGAGCTAGGGTGCTTGCACACACACTTGGTCTTGAAGATTTGAAGCTTTTGGTTGATAATTGCTTACCCATTTATGTTCATTTCTTCATTTACTTGCTTTGTATTGTATATCTAAGTGCATAGTGTTTATTCCAACACTTGAATCTTGTTTATGGGAATATTCATATTTAAAGTGTGGATTAAATATCTTGTTGTGCTTATGTATTGAACGATTTTTATTTATTATAAAGTGAGTTATTGTTTCTTTAATTATTCTTATTATTTAATGTTTCCAAAGGGATTAGCTAACCCTAGGACTCGCCCATTAACTTCGAATTAATTTCGGAAAAAATAATTTAGGGTTGGAAAAGATTAATTAACAAGAACTAGAGGTTTTAACCTTTATTTTATAGATTCTACCTAAGGATAAGATTGAACTACTTTTAGCCATATTCGGGTGTTCTTATTCTCTTAATTGTTTTAGGGATAATTCAATTAGGAAGTCTTGTTAGTCTTCGGAAGAAGCTAATATAGAATTATTACTCGAGGCTAATTAACATAAACTCGCTCATATTTGTAAAATCGTGAAAAATATTGGATCGTTACTTGAGTGTAATTCCCGTGTATCCATGCTTGCAGCCATTGATCGATTTATTTTCTTTGTAAGTTATTTTACATTTTCGTAATTAGTTATAAATATTTTCTCAAAACTTTTCTAAGTGTTTGTCTTAGCATAATAAGTGATAATTCTCTTACACGCCTAATTGCCTACATATTGTTCTCTTTGGGATTCGACCTCGACTCATAGTTGAGTAAATTATATTGCATGCAACCGTGTCCATTTTCTTTTTAGTAGTGGATTTAGACGTCATCAATAAGTACATACGTCTTTGTACGATCTGCAAGACTCTACTAAACCTGCTTATGACTCGTAACACCTATGAACCTAGAGATCTGATACCAACTTGTCACGACCCCAATTTTCCTCAGTAGGATGTCGTGACGATACCTAGTCTCAACAAATAGGTAAACCTAACATTTGATAACAATTGAACAAAATATAATTAACAAGGTAGCAGAAACAAAACTGAATAACTGATAAAAACCTTTCAAAAATAGAATCTCATCAATACACACCCCAAAACCGATAGAATTGAGTCATAAGCTCTATAGAATGATTCTAGAATATCTAATACATCATTGTATGAAATAAATACAACAGGAAGGAAGATAAGGATGGTGACTCTGGGGCCTATGGACGTGGAGCAGGTATACCTTGAAGTCTCTCCCAAGCAGTAGCTACAAACAACCTCTAACGACCGGCACGAGCAGACGTACCTGGATCTGCACAAAAATGTGCAGAAGCATAGTATGAGTACATTACAACGGTACCCCAGTAAGTATCAAGCCTAACCTCAGTAGAGTAGTGACGAGGCCAAGTCAAGACACCTACTAGGATATAAATAAATAGTATAAAAATGTAATATAGATATGTAATGGAAAGTGAAGTAACAACTAATACGAAACAAGATGACAACATGAACTAGTACCCTAAATCAACAATGGAAATAGCACAAAATAAGCAACTAAAGGGGCTACAATGATCATGTACGGACAACAACTGCTAGAACAATAAAGAATGAAAAACAAGAAATATTTCCACCAAAACACTTTGCAGCAGGAAATAAATAACACGAATCATAACGAGGTACCGCCTCGTGTATAATGAAATCAAAACCGAGGTATTGCCTCATATAATTAACAATCACAACCGAGGTACCGCCTCGTATTCATATTTCTCAATATTAATCACAAACTTTCCTTATACCACCGCGTGAGCCTTACATTTGAAATAGGTTTTGAAAACAGTTTTTCCGAAATAGCTACACGCACTTTAGCCCACCTTATGATACCGCATGGCTTCACGTACTTCCCCTACAGGTAACATGCACATAAGTCCCACCTTATACTGCCGCATACATATTAACCACAAGCCTTATATAGCCGCATGTGCGTATCATATCACAATAACAATTTGCACCACAAGTGCCCATATACCACAACTTTCCAACAACAACAACAATACCAATGTTTCCATAACAATAGCCGACTGTAATATTTCACATTCAAGTTGGGGTATTTTTGTCATATAATATTACTTAAACTAAAAAAAAAAAACCTAGCCAATTAAATGAGCAAAAGCCCATTGTAAAGTGACGGCAAAACAGAAAAGGGTCAAGGGAAAGGGGAACAAAGCATTCTGCTTCAGGAAGCGAAGAAAACAAAAGCAGAGAAGGAAAGAAAGAGAAAAGAAGAAAAGAGAGGAAGAAGAAAGCTTTGGACAAAGGCTTTAAGAAGAACTGGGGTTGAAATTGAAAGTATAAAGTTCTCCTTCGGCTCAAGAGGTTAACCTTCTTCTTATCAGCTGAATTATTTCGCTACATCTACGCGATTTCATGTAGTACAAAAGAATTCAATATCAGTTTTCTTTTTTGTTAATAAATAAATAAATAATTACTATGGACAGTAAGGCTATAAAGGTTTAGTTTAAGTACTGATAGGTCTAATTTTGGAGGAATAAAGTATACTAAATAGTTTGAAATTTATAGATTTTGGACTAGTTCTATGAGAATATAAATCCAGAAATTAAGACTCAAACATAAACCCCGATGATTTGATATTCTAAATTAGCTATGAATTAGCCTAAATAGGAAAATTAACATGATATCGATATTATGTAATTATAGATTGATTTGAGAAATTTGTATGAATTGCTCGAGGTGAAGCATTTGGTATTTCGGCACGAGTACTGTGACTAGTAATTTTACCGCAATTTGTATTTTCATAACTTGCATGGTTTACACATTTTTTAATATAAATATATTACCGATTATTTTGCGTTTCATGTGGGTCAAGTCTTTTACTCGATATGATACCGAAATAGTTATTTGAGATGATTACCGTTGTTTTAAATATTGTCGTTGTCACTAGATTTGTTTTACCGTTACTTGAATTTACTTATCGACATGAAATTTTATGATTTGATAAGAACTGAAATGCCCTATATTGTTTTAAAATATTTTCTATGAGTATATACGGATTACAAAGACAAGTATAAATGGAAGTAGACATTGAAGGTTCCCGTAGCTAACGACGGGTTAGTTAGACCGGGTGCACCTTGTAATTACCGATTATCGTTATAACCCTCGCTAGTGGGAAGGTAGAACTAACATAACGTTACTGATTTCCCTCGAGTATGGACTACCGTTATAGAGAAGTCCACAGTTATACCGATTATATGATTCGTTCATTGAAACCTCTCAAATGTGAATATTGATATTATACAATGGTTACCAAACTTATTATTGAATTGTTAATTGTATTATACTACAAGAAAAACATGATGAGACTGAAATTATTTTTATTGTTTCTGAAAGGGCATTTTTATGAGATTTTCTGTTTAATATACTAGCATGTTTTCTGACTTGTCCCCAATAAAATAACGGTTGTGGTTAAGTGTTATTACTCACTGAGCTAGCGACTCATTCCCCGCTAATTATTTTTACAGAGATAACAGTTGACGCGAGCGAGGATTTCGTTAATTAGAGCGCACAGGTTGATAGTTCTTGGTGAGCCTCGCACTTGTTCGCGTGGATGAAGATTTTATTTATTGTTATGGTCTTTTCTTCTAACTCTTATAGTCGCTCCATAGTCATGCTTTTAGAGTCTTGAGTATTCTTTTGTTATTATAGACTTATGTTGAGTAACGCTCATTCTTATCAAAGTTGGAGATAAAATAATATTTCTAGTTGTTAGTGGGTGGACTATTAATGGTAGATATTTGTTTTGGTTAATTGATAAAGTCATTTTCGTTTGAATTGATATTAGGATGTTTGGTTGTTGATTTGAGATAGGGAAATGTTTGGGATAGTCCAAAAACAGGGGAAACTCTATCCGATGTTTTGTAAAATATCGATGCGGCTTACTTGGGGGAACTTGCTCTTAAGTGCCGGTCATGATCCTAAATTGGGTCGTGAAAAATTTGGTATTAGAGCTTATGCTTTAAGTCCCGAGTCATGGAGCAATGTTTACTATAGTCTTGTTCATGGTATGTAGGCGCCCATACTTATGATTTTGAGGTTACTAAACATCTAGGAATGTTTTCCCTTATTTCATTCTTTGATTGTGCGTTGAGATAACTTGAGATTGACTTTGGATTATTTCTTTCGTAGATGGCTAGGACACACACACCCTCATATGTTGGACATGGTGCTGGACATGGTACTACCCGGGGTGGCGGTCAAGTTAGGGTTCATCAAACTAGAAGACAGACTGCTCCTCAACCTGAAGTTGGGAACATGGGTCAACCCCAAGCTGCTATGCTAGATCAAGTGCAAGGGCAGGGAGTTCAGGACGCTCCACCACCAGTGCCTACTATTGTACCTACTGTTGCCTTACCTGCAGACGCAGTGGCAAGGTTATTGAGTGTGTTAGAGGCATTGGTTCCTACTCAAGGTGGAAGTTAAGCTCCTCAGGATACTTTATAGATACAAGCACCTGTACAGACTTAGACTTTCAGGAATAAGGAAGTATCCCTACAAGAGTTCCTGAAATTGAAATCACCAAAATTCACAAGTTCTGATAATTCGGCAGATCCTCAAAGTTTCTTGGATGGGACACTCAAGGCATTACGTACTCTAGGATGTTCTAGTGAGAGAGCCGTAGAGCTCGCAACATACAAACTAGAGGATATGGCTAACATATAGTATGAAACTGTATTGCTAGGAAGGCCAGCAGGAGCAACACCACTGACATGAGACGAATTCACTGAATTGTTCATGAATCATTTTCTTCTGGACAGCCTGATGCAAAAATATGCTAGAGACATTTAGAGATTGGTTCAGACTCCAGATATGGATGTGTCAACATATAACACCAAGTTTTATAAGCTGGATAGATATGCCCCTTACTTCGTGCCTGCCGAAGAAGCTCGAGTTCAGAGGTTTGTTGATGGATTAGTTAGTCGTCTATACACTGCAGTAGCCCCACAAATGAAAACTTTATCCTACTCTGATGCAGTCGAACTTGCTAGAAAGATTGTAACCAAGGGACGTGAGGAGTGTGCAGCTAGTTATTTACGTAAGAAGGCCAAGCCAGGAGGGTCTTTCAGTGGCAGTTTTAGTGAAAATCGAAGAGTAGGAAATCAGGGACAACAACAACAGGGTTCTCAGACAGGGACACACTTGTCTTCACAGTCCACATACAAGCCACATTACAGATAGGGTACTAGGGAATCATCGTCATCTGGACATCGTAATTTTGGGCAGATATATGCCACTACTCCAGTCTTTCAGACCTGTAGTAGATCACATTTGGGCTAGTGTCGTGTTCTGATTAGAAAGTGCTTTTGGTGTGGCCAGTTGGGACATCATTTGAGGGATTGCCCTCAACCTCCGAGGAATTTCAGCCAAGCTTCTATTCAGTCAGCTGTACCTACTCAGACCACTCGTAATACTTTAGGTGCTACAGGTATAGGAAATAAAGGTCGAGGTGCTGGAGATCGTGCTACTGTGAATCAAGGACAAGGGAATGCTGGTAGAGGTTAGGCGAGAGTTGTTGCATTTACTAGAAAGGATACTCAGGCCTCGAATGTTGTGGTTACAGGTATTCTTTCTGTATGTTCATTTGATGCACTTGGGTTGATTGATCCGGGATCTATTCACTCTTATGTGTCCTCGTACTTTGCTTTGAGTTTTAGTAGACAACCTGAGCTATTGAATGATCCTTTTCTAGTTGCTACTCCTGTTTGGAGAGTCTCTATTAGTTAAATACATGTATCATGCTTGCAGATTCGAGTTGAGGGTAGAGATACTCTAGCTTACCTTATTGTACTTGATATGATTGACTTTGCCATGCTGATGGGAATGGATTGGTTATCTTCTTGCTATGCTATCGTTGATTGTTATGCAAAGATAGTCAAGTTTGAGATACCAAACGAACCCATTTTTGTTCTAAAAGGGGGTTAGGTTCCCGAGATTTGCAAAGTTGTATCTTTTATGAAAGCTCAACGACTTTTGAAGAAAGGTTGATTGGGTCTCTTAGCTATTGTGAATGACATAAGAAAGGAAACAGTTAGCATAAAACAATGTACCAGTAGTGAGAGAATTTTCTGATGTATTTTTTGAGAATTTACCAGGATTGTCTCCAGTATGAGAAATAGATTTTGGTATTGATTTGCCACTTGACACACAGCCCATATCAATACCTCCATATCAGATGGCACCAGCAGATTTGAAGGAGCTAAAACAACAACTGCAGGATTTGTTAGATAAGGGTTTTATCAAACCGAGTATATCTCTATGGGGTGTACCAATACTATTCGTAAAGAAGAAAGACGAATCATTGAGAATGTGCATTGACTACAGGCAGTTGAACAAGATAACAATACGCAATAAATATCCTTTGCCTCGTATAGATGACATGTTTGATCAGTTATAAGGAGCTGCCCACTTTTCAAAGATTGACCTCCATTCTGGTTATCATCAACTTAGAATCAAAGATGAAGATATTTTTAAAACTGCTTTCAGAACTCGATACGGGCACTATTCTTGTGATACTTTTCGGACTAACTAATGCTCCAGATGCATTCATGAATTTAATAAATAAGGTGTTCAAACCATTTATGGATAGATTTGTAACAGTATTTATTGATGATATCCTTATATATTCTCGTAGCCAAAGAGAACATGAGAATCATCTCAGGACTGTGTTGCAGACATTGCGAGAACATCGGCTTTATGCTAAGTTCTCGAAGTGTGAATTTTGACTAGACTCAGTAGCATTTCTGGGGCATGTTATATCCAAAGATGGAATTATGGTAGATCCTAAGAAGACAGAAGCTGTGTAGAAATAGAGGCTACTTCTCCTACAGAGATTCGCATCTTTTTAGGCTTAGCAGCCTATTACAGGCGTTTTGTGTAGGATTTCTCCATAATAGCAGCGCCACTGACTAAGCTAACACAAAAAATGCAAAGTTTCAGTGGACGGAGGAATGTGAGCAGAGCTTTTAGAAACTCAAAACGTGTCTGGCAACTGCACCAATATTAGCCTTACCATCAGGTTCTAGAGGATTTACAGTATTCCGTGACGCCTCGAGGGTGGGATTAAGATGTGTTCTTATGCAAAATGGTCGTGTTATAGCTTATTCTTTGAGACAATTGAAAAATCACGAGAAAAACTATCCTATACATGATTTGGAGATGGATACAATGGTATTTTCTTTAAAGATTTGGAAGCATTACCTATACGGCGAAACTCAAAACGTGTCTGGCAACTGCACCAATAGTAGCCTTACCATCAGGTTCTAGAGGATTTACAGTATTCCGTGATGCCTCGAGGGTGGGATTAGGATGAGTTGTTATGCAAAATGGTCGTGTTATAGCTTATTCTTTGAGACAATTGAAAAAGCACGAGAAAAACTATCCTATACATGATTTGGAGATGGATACAGTGGTATTTGCTTTAAAGATTTGGAAGCATTAACTATACGGCGAAACTTGTGAGATTTATACTGACCATAAAAGTCTGAAGTATATCTTTCAGCAGAGAGATCTAAATCTTCGGCAGCATCGGTGGATGGAGCTACTCAAGGACTATGACTGTTCTATTTTGTATCATCATGGAAAAGCCAATGTGGTGGCTGATGCATTGAGTAGAAAATCTATAGGGAGTTTGGCACTTATAGCTTATACAAAGAGACTTTTGGCCAAGGATATTCAGAGACTAGAAGGTATAGGTATCAGATTTAGTGTCAGAAATTCAGAGGCATTGTTGGTTTGTGCTCACGCTAAGTCTTCATTAGTTGAGCGCATTAAGGACACCCAATATGAAGATGAGCGATTTTGCAAATATAGAGATGAGGCCTTAGCCGATAAAAGCAAGGATATGAATGTTGAAAGTGATGGTATTCTTCGAATGGGTGACAGGCTATGTGTAGCAAACGTAGATGGGTTGAGGCATGCAATTCTTGAAGAAGCTCACAACTCTAGATACACTATACATCATGGATCCACAAAAATATATCATGACCTAAAGCAATTTTATTGGTGGGAAGGTATGAAGAAAGATGTTGCTAACTTTGTTTCTAGCTGTTTGACTTGCCAGCAGGTCAAGGCTGAGCATCAGTGACCCGCAGGTCTACTACAATAAATTGGGATTCCAGAGTGGAAATGGGAAAGCATTATCATAGATTTTGTGACTGGCCTACCCCGTACTCTTAGAGGTTATGATTTTGTGTGGGTAATTGTAGATCGACTGACAAAAGCAGCACACGTTTTGCTTGTGAAGACTACATATGGTGGAGTGAGGTATGCATAGATATTTATGAATGAAATTGTCCGACTTCACGGAGTTCCAATATCCATCATCTCTTATAGAGGATCACAATTTACCCCACACTTTTGGAAATCTTTTCAAGAAGCATTGGGTACACGAGTAGATCTTAGTACTGCATTTCATCCACAGACAAACAGGATGTATGAACGTACTATACAGATCTTGGAGGATATGTTGAGAGCTTGCATTCTTGAGTTTAGAGGTAGTTGGGACGCTTATCTACCTTTAGCTGAATTTGCTCTTACAACAATAGCTTCCAGTCCAGTATTCAAATGGCACCGTATGAAGCATTATATGGTAGAAGATGTCATTCTCCTATCGAATGGTTTGAAGCTGGTGAGACTAACTTATTGAGACCCGACCTAGTACAAGAAGCTATGGACAAGGTCCAATTGATCAGACAGAGATTGCTTACATCTCAAAGTAGACAAAAGTCTTATGTTGATAAGAGAAGAAGAGATTTAATGTTCACAATTGGGGACAAAGTGTTCCTACGAGATTCCCCTATGAAAGGTGTGATGCGATTTGGGAAAAAAGGCAAGTGCCTCAGGTTTATAGGACCGTATGAGATATAAACCGAGTGGGAGTTGTGGCTTATCGTTTGGCACTCCCTCCTGAGTTATCCTTTATTCATCCAGTGTTTCATGTCTCAATGCTAAGTAAATATATATCAGACTCATATCAGGTGCTTGAAGCACCTGCTATACCACTTGATGAGAAGTTGTCTTATGAGGAGAAACCAATGGCTATTGTTGATAGGCAAGTAAGAAAGCTATGGTCAAAAGAAATTGAGTTTGTAAAAGTCTTATGGCAAAATCATACAGTTGAAGAAGCTACTTAGGAAATAGAAGATGTCATGCGAGTCAAGTACCCCCATTTGTTTCAGTCTACAGGTATGCACCTGTTATAGATTCGGGGACCGAATTTCATAAGGTGGGGTGAATGTAATACTTCACATTCAAATTGGGGTATTTTTGTCATTTAATATTACTTAAACTAAAAAAAACAAACCTAACCAATTAAATGGGCAAAAGACCATTGTAAAGTGACGGCAAAATAGAAAAGGGTCAGGGGAAAGGGAACGAAGCATTCTGCTTCAGGAAACGAAGAAAACAAAAGCAGAGAAGGAAAGAAAGAGAAAAAAAGAAAAGAGAGGAAGAAGAAAGCTTTGGACAAAGGCTTTAAGAAGAACTAGGGATTTAAATTGAAAGTATAAAGTTTTCCTTCGGCTCAAGAGGTTAACCTTCTTCTTATCAGTTGAATTATTTCGCTATATCTACGCGATTTCATGTAGTACAAAATAATTCAATATCAGTTTTTTTTGTTAATAAATAAATAAATAATTACTATGGACAATAAGGCTATAAAGGTTTGGTTTAAGTACTGATAGGTCTAATTTTGGAGGAATAAAGTATACTAAATAGTTTGAAATTTATAGATTTTGGACTAGTTCTATGAGAATATAAATCCAAAAATTAAGACTCAAACATGAACCCTGATGATTGGGTATTCTAAATTAGCTATGAATTAGCCTAAACAGAGAAATTAAAATGAGATCGATATTATGTAATTATAGATTGATTGGAGGAATTTGTACGAATTGCTCGAAGTGAAGCATTTGGTATTTCGGCATAAGTACTGAGAGTAGTAGTCTTACCGTAATTTGTGTTTTCATAATATGCATGATTTACACATGATTTATAATATGAATATGTTACCGATTATTTTGAGTTGCATTTGGGACAAATCTTTTACTCGATATGATACCGAAATAGTTATTTGAGATGATTACCGTTGTTTTAAATATTGCCTTTGTCACTAGATCTATTTTACCTTTACTTAAATTTACTGTTATCAAAATAAAATTTTATGATTTGATAAGAACCAAAATGTCCTATATTATTTTAAAATATTTTCTACGAGTATATACGGATTACAGAGACAAGTATAAATGGGAGTAGACATTGAAGGATTCTGTAGCTAATGACTGGTTCGTTAGACCTGGTGCATCTTGTAATTACTGATTACCGTTATAGCCCTCGCTAGTGGGAAGGTAGAACTAGCATACCGTTACCGATTTTCCTCGAGTAGGGACTACCATTATATTTGACTTCTTGCGAAGAAGTTCACAGTTATACCGATTACATGATCCGTTTATTGAAACCTCCCAAATGTGAATATTGATATTATACAATGGTTACCGAGCTTATTATTGAATTGTTAATTATATTATACTACAAGAAAAACATGATAAGACTGAAATGTTTTTTATTGTTTCTGAAAGGGCATTTTTATGACATTTTCTGTTTAATATACTAACATGTTTTCTGAATTGTTCCCAATAAAAAAACAGTTGTGGTTAAGTGTTATTACTCACTGAGCTAGCGACGCATTCCCGGCTAATTATTTTTATAGAGACAGCAGATGACGCAGGCGAGGATTTCGTTAATTAGAGCGCACAGGTTGATAGTTCTTGGTGAGCCTCGCACTTGTTCGCGTGGGCAAAGATTTTATTTATTGTTGTGGTCTTTTCTTTGAACTCTTAGAGCCGCTCCATAGTCATTCTTTTAGAGTCTTGAGTATTCTTTTGTTATTATAGACTTATGTTGAGTATCGCTCATTCTTATCAAAGTTGGAGATAAAGTAGTATTTCTAGTAGTTAGTGGGTGGACTATTAATGGTAGATATTTGTTTTGGTTAATTGATAAAGTCATTGTCATTTGAATTGATATTAGGATGTTTGGTTGTTGATTTGAGATAGGAAAATTTTTGGGATAGTCCAAAAACAGGGGAAACTCTGTCCGATTTTCTATAAAATATCGATGAGGCTTACTTGGGGACACTTGCTCCGAAGTGTCAGTCATGATCCTAAATTGGGCCGTGACATGGATCAACCACAACGTATATAAGAATATCAACAACAACAATGAATATTAAATGCTTAATAAGATAGATGTCTCAATAATAACTAACTTCGTCTCAACATGTTAACGACTTTCACAACTTCAATACCAATTAACTCAACAATGAGAGAAATAATATATAACCTCGATATTAGATAAGACCAACTCACAAAAAAAGAGATAACATTTAGCAATGAATTTCAAATAATGGAAATCAACAAGGAAAGGAATAACATGTACAATTATTTCATGTAAATGATAGTCAATAAGAAAAGAGATAACACGATCAACAACTTCAAATAATGATAATTAACAATGAAGAGATAGCATATAACAATAAAAGAGGCAACAAGTTCAACTAAAGCATGAGAGCAAATGATCAAATAGGAGGTATAACAAGCATTAACAAAATCATTAAGGCATATAAGGATAGACTAACACAAGTACGAATAGATTGACTAAGAGAACTAGAACATGATATAGCATTCAATTAAAGTATGAAAATAGTCTAAGTAGCCTAAACCGGTCAGATACTACGTACAACCCGTGTACCCACTGATCACCTTGCGTACACGAATTTCACTTAGCACAATGGAGGCAAACAATATCAATCCTACCCATGACCCCACGAATTTATATATGTGATTAGTTTCAAAATCAGAGTCCAAATCGACTCTCAAAACTCAAATTCTTATTTTTCATAAACTTGACAAAGTTTCACAAATTTTCACTTTTATTCACATGATTTGGATATTAAAATCTAAGATAACTTGATGGAATATTATTATAAATACATTAGAATCACTTACCCAAGGTTTGTAGGTGAAACTCCCCTCTCCAAATCGCCTCTTACCGAGTCTAGTGTTCAAAATGTGAGAATGATTTCAAAAATCTCATCCCTCAGCTTTTTGTCGAGTCTCTGGTATTGCAAATACGATGCAAACCCCGTAAATTCAAGGAATCACTCGCAAAAGCGAAGCACTTCCATTCCTGTTGTCATCACAAATGCAATGAAAAGTTTGCAATTGCGAATCTTGGACCTCCGCAAATGCGACCATGAAAATCGCGAATGCGAACCAGCTCTCCCCAGATACCTATCGCAACTGCGAACATTGGGTTCCCAAATGCAAACCCAGCAGACTTGACCTAATATCGCAGTTGCGATCCAAAAACTCACAAATGCGAGATTTGAGGCATATGTGCAAAAACCAGTAGGCTTAAATTCTTATCAACACCCCGCTAAGCGTCTGAAACTCACCCGAGCCCTCAGGGCTCCAAACCAAAAGTCCACACAAGCCTAAAACATCATATGAATCACTCACATGATCAAAAAATAAAAATGACATCTAAAACTATGAATTAAGCTCTAAAACGCATGAATTTCAAAGAAATGTTCAAGAACTTCTAGAATTACAACTAAGCGTCTGAATCCTATCAAATCAACTCCAAACAAAACCAAATTTTTCAGAAAAGTTCTAAATACCATAACGGACCTATTCCAAGTCCAAAAATTAAATTCCAAGCTCGATAGCTAAAAGTCAACCTACGGTCAAATTTTTTAACTTTAAATTGTCAAATTTCGGCAAATCAACAAAAATCAACCTACGGACTTCCAAAATTAATTTCGAACATACGCCCAAGTCCAAAATCACGATACAAAGCTATTGGATCTATTAAATCACAGTTCTGGGGTCATTTTCAAAAAAGTAAAGTTTGATCAATATTTTCTAATTTAAATTTTTAAGTCAAAACTCAAAGGTCCAAATCAACCCGAAAGCTTGTCGGAACAAAACTAACCAATACCGCGAGTCATAAAATCATAAACACATATGTTTGAAGCGATAAAAGGGGTAATAGGGTATAATTACACAAAATAATCGACCAGGTCGTTTCAATTCCCAACTCTTCTAACAGACCATGCACCCATACTAACTCTGATACAATAGTGGCCATTCTTATATACTCAATCTCTGCTGAACTCCTTTACGCAATGATCTGTTTCTTGGATTTTTATGAGATAATGAAATCTCCCAGTTTTCTGCAATATCTTGTGACTGATTTTCTAGTATTTGAATATGATGCCCAATCTGCATCACAAAATGCAGTCACTTTTCCAATAGATTTGCTGCTCATTAACAGTCCATGTCCTGGTGATCCTTTCATATATTTTACTACCCTTAAAGTTTCTTCATAGTGAGATTGTTTTGGAGCATTCATGAACTGACTCAGAACCTGAACTGCAAAATATATATCAAGTCTTGTGATTTCCAGATATACGAGCCTCCCAATTAGTCTTTGATATACTCTTATGTCCTCCAGATCTCCATCAGTTAGCTTGTCTTCCAAAATGCTTATCATATTCTATACTAGTGAGTTTCATGCTCTGATCCAGTGGTGAATCAGTTGGCTTTGCTGCTCCCAATCCACACTCTGAGACAAGATCAAATGCATATTTTCTTTGGTTCATAAAAATTCCCTTGAATGACCTTGCAAATTCATTTCCTAGGAAAAATCTCAATTCTCCCAAGTCCTTCATTTTGAAGTTGTCATTCAATATAGTTTTAGCCTCTTGATTTATCTCCTGGCACTCCCTGTAATTAATAATTCATTAATATAAGCCAGGATGATAACTATGCCATTGTCCAATCTTTTGGTGAATAGGGAGTAATCCAGTTTTCTTTGTGTGAGGCTAGACTGTATAAGAGCTGATGTGAGCTTCAAATTCCATTGTCTGCTATCTTGTTGGAGACCATAGAGGGATTTGAGGAGTCTGCAAAATTTAGTCTCCCACTGACTACCAAATCCCTGAGGCAAAGACATGTAGACCTCTTAAGAAAGATCCCTTTGGAGGAAGGCATTGTAGACATCCATCTGGAATAAAGGCCAATTATATTGAGATGCAATTGCCACAACACTTCTGACAGTGACCATATTAACTACAGTGGAAAAAGTCATCATGATAATTAAGACCCTCTTGCTGAGTAAACCCCTTGTCAACAAGTCTTGCCTTATACCTTTCCACAGTTCTCTAAGCTTCATACTTCACTTTAGAAACCCACTCACAACCAATTAGAGTTTTTCCTAGAGCCAGATCCACTAGCTCCAGGTGTGATTGTCAATGAGAGCCTGAAGTTCAAGGTTTATAACCTGAACCAAATTACTATCACTGACAGCCTGTTCAAAAGAGTGGGGCTCAACAATAGAAGAAAAAACAGTAAGATATGCCTTGTAAGAATAAGATAAGGCAGAATAACAAAGGGAAGCAGACAGTGGATAAAGAGTATTAGAAGACTTAGTGCCAGGGACATAATCTGTAAGCCAAACAAGAGGTTTAGAAATTCTGTGAGATCTCCTAAGACCAGCAGGTGAGGAAGGGGAAGAGTGAGGCAAAGGGCATGGAGAGGGCTGAGAAGGAGATGCAACAGGAGTGTGAGGTAAAAGAGGAGAGTCAGAGATAGGACTAGAAAAAATGGCATGAGTAGAGAATGCGGAAGAGAAGGCTTCTGGAGTGGAAGATGAAGAAGTATCTGAGCCTGATATGGGAATTGCAGGAAATGTGTCATCAATGGGAGGAATGACAGACTTAAGAGAAAAAATGTGAGTGGAATTAGAAGGAGGATAACACAGAAAAATGGATTTAGGATGTTTAAAGGAAAACACATTTCCTCTAAAAGATACATCCCTACTGACAAAGAACGTGCCAGTGGAAATGTTATAAAGCTTGTAACCTTTTTGTGTCTCTGAGTATCCCATGAAGATGACAAGAATAACTCTAGAAGAAAACTTGTCAAGGAGATGAGGAGTAATTGCATAACATAGAAAACCAAACTCTTTGATGTGAGTAAAAGAGGGTGAATAGCCATGAAATAACTCAAAAGGTGATTTTCCTGAAAGCATATGATAGCCTATTGATAAGGAAAGTTGTTGTGAGAACACATTCCCCCCAAAACTTTAAAGGTGCATGAGCTTGGAATCTAAGAGCTCTAGCCATTTCAAGTAAATGCATATGTTTTCTTTCATCCACTCCATTTTGTTGTGGAGTATGTACACAAGAAATTTGATGAATAATTCCAAGAGAAGTAAAGAGTGTTGAAATTTATGAATTAAACAATTCAAGACCATTATCAGTTCTAATGACTTTAATGGTTGCAGAGGATTGTATTTTAGCTAAGGTAAGAAAGGACTTGATCAAAAGAAAGGCATCACTTTTCCTTCTCATCAGATAAAGCCATGTCATTCTAGAGTAATCATCTACAATAGTAAGAAATTATCTATATCCATTATAAGTACATTATCTATATGGACCTTACACATTTATATATACAATCTCAAAAGGGGATGCAGTTTTCTTAACACTAGTAGGAAAGAAAAATCTAGTTTGCCTGACTAAAGGACAAACAATACAAGATATAATGTCTTTATTCAATAATTTGTTCTTCAAGAAATGTATTTTTTGTATGATTGTTATTGGTGAATGTCCAAGTATTTGGTGCTCGATACTGCAATGACTGGATTTCTGTGATGAAGAGTGAGGTGAATCTGAAACTGATGTGTGAAGAGGTGGAGTAGAACTGTTAACTAGAGTTGGTGTACTGACTACTGAAAGAGAAGACTGTTCAGGTCCTTTGACTGGTAATGGCTTTTTGGTAGGTTGAAGTATGTAGAGACCATTATTCTCCTTGCTAAACCCCCTCACCTTGCCAGTGCAAAGGTCTTGAAAGATGCAAAACTCAGGAAAGAATAAAGCACAGCACTTCATTTTCTTGGTAACTTTGGAGATGATATTAGATTGTATTGAAAGTTTGGAACATGCAACACATTATACAATGAAAGGTCATTTGGTAATATTAAGGTTGATGTGTGTGTTACTGAAGTTGTGCGCGCCCATTAGGTGGATGTACTTTATTAGAATTAGAATTAACATGAGTAGATTCAGTTAAAAGATTTAGGCTAGAAACCATATGATTTGAGGCTCCAGTGTCAATCCCCCAAGAATTAGGTTCAGAACCTGCAAGGAAACAAGTATCAAGGAGTTCTTTTATACCTGCTATATTTGCTCTTGCCTTTGTAATAGTCGGCTCTTGGTTGATCAGCTTCAAGAGTTGTTGATACTGATATGTAGTGAACATTGGCAAGGTACTATGTGTTGATTTACTACTTGTTTCTGGTTCCTCCACTTAGTTGGCATTATTTGCTGATTCTCCCCTGTAATTTTCTGAACCTTGTGATCTGTCAAAGCCATTTTTTTGTTAAACTTATGACCTGAAGGATATCCCATTAACTTGTAGCAATTCTCCTTCAAATGGCAATTGTCACAGTACATTCCATTATTCTTCTTGAACATAGTGTTCTGAGTAAAAGCAAAAGTTGTTGGATTAGTCATATTCATCTGCTGCAATCCTGGACTAAGCTGTGAAATCATGCTAGAATGTGCTTTTTGGCTTTCATCTTGCATGATTATTTTGTAAGCTTGATTAAGTGTGTGCATTGGTATAGTCAACAACACTTGACTCCTTGCTTGTGCATATATTTTATTTAGTCCTATCAGGAACTGTACTAACTTCTGTTGTTTCATATGTTCTGCATACTTTTTATGTTTCTCACAATCACAAGGAAAAGGCACCATTGACCAATACTCATCCCAAGCATTTTTCAGTTTTGAAAAATACTCTGAAACTGAAGCAATCCCTTGGCTCATGGAGCAAATTTCATGTAATAATTGATACACTCTAGTCAGATTCTTCTTATCAAAATGCTCTTTCAAATCTACCCAGAAATTATGTGCATTGGTTGAGTATATTAATCTATTTGCTAGCTCGTTCGATACAAAATTAATAATCCAGGATAATACGAATGCATTGCATCTTTCCCATTCATGCTCTAAATCACCTTTGTAATGCTCTTTGAGACACTTTCCATCTATAAATCATAATTTATTTTTCGCCAATAGCGCGACTCTCATTGAATTACTCCTTGCGATGTAATTTTCAATTCGAGTTAATTATTGCGGAATTAAACTTCTACATGGTGTATCTGATGGGTGCAGGTAGAGAGGATGACGGGAATGAATATCAGCGAATTTCTCCGAATTGCTTTTCTCCACTTCTGTGATTCCTTGCGTAATTTTCGAATTGAATTTCTCGGCAAAAGACACGATTAAAAGGAAGAACCTTTTCTAGTCGCCGTCACCAGTGAGATTTATGGCAGAATAACCTCAATTACAGGAAATTTGAAAATTAGGGTTTACTCGAAATCGATTCTCTCAATTATTCGATTTTCAAACAAATTGTGGTAGAACACTACCAGCTATCCTCCATTTCTCAGATTCTCAGTTAAAAAATGCGATGATCCATAGTTCTGGTACCATTTTGAGAGGGAAGCTGATTCTGAGTTTGAGAGGAACGAAGAACAATCCCAGAGAGAGAGAACTACTCTGTATTGCCTTTACTGAAAGTATAAAATGAAGTATTTATTTGTTACACTTGTACCCCTTAAACTATTTATAATATTATTACTATACCTCAACTTATATAATTAATTAACTAACCAACCAACTCTCTTTACTACTAACTCTGTACAACTACAACTGTCTATGTATGACAACTACCGCTACGATCAATTTCTACAGTTGTAATAAATAACTATATCAATTTGGCGTCGGAAAATTTGAGCTAGTTTAAAAAGGCAACTTGACTTTCGTGGAATTGCAACGTTAAAAGTTAGGGGGTTGTTTGGTTGTATGGGACATGCCGGTGTAAAATTTTGGATTAAATTTATCGTGTTTTTGGTTGAAGGTATTAGTTAAATCTAAAATAAATATATACCACAATATTGGTATTATCCTATGATCACACATTAAGAAAGAAATAACAATTCCGGTATTAACTAAAAAAATAGAAAATTGTTCATATTACCCTTTCATTCTTTCTTTTTATATGATTTCAACGTGTATTTGTCCATTCCGTTTGAAGAATATCAGTTGAAGAAAGCAAAAAAAAAAATTCCAGATCAAACCACGTTATTTTGAAAACATAAACAACCTGAGGGCTTATGAATTAAAAGAAATAGCATCTGTAACTTAAATAACTATTCAAAAACAAATCGTTATTCAGAAGATATATAAAAAATCATTCTGGAGAAAGTTTCAAACTTTTAAAAATGTCAAAAAGCACTCATTTTTACTTCTAAAATATTCCACGAGTTTTGTGTGTGTAATGTGTGTTTGATATCTATAGATAGAGAAATCTCTCATCCCTCTCCATTTTCATCTGAAGAAACTCTTCCTATACTCTTCCTATTCGCTAGAAATAAAACTACTTAATCTTTTATTTATTTGATATTTTTTTTGTATAGTGTATACGGTCAAAATCGATTAGTCCGCTGTACGGACTGGTCGGTATGATAATACTTTGATCGAAGGGCGGCTTCGTAACACCAGGTCGATGTCCGAACTCGGATCACCAAATCGAACTATGATTGCAAAGTAAAGTTATCAAGCTTATGGTTTAGAGACCGACCGACACTGACCCCGAATCAATACAGGGACCCGAGTCAGAATCGAGCTCGAGTCAATATCGAGCTCACAAACAAGAATCTTGCAATCCCACTAGAGGAGAAAATCTTGGCAGGAATCATGGAAAAACTGATTTATCATGGGTCTCCCACTATGTATTTTTAATTATATCTAAAAGTAGGATCCTTCACTATAAAGAGGATGGCTACATTTCTGTAAAGGACAGTCTTTGTTTCCTGCTTACATTGCAATTCAAGCACCATATTCTCCTGTATTCAAGAGTTATTCTTTTAAGCTTCATTAATTGATAATCTTGCTTAGCCATAAAAATCATCTTTTTTCCAACCCTGTTTATTTTGCATTCTTTACAATCCATATTTGATATTTCTCTTTATCCTTACGATGTTTATTAAGCCATACCACATATCCTTAGAACTACGTACAAATTCAACTCTATCCGATTTTCGGGTAAACAGTTTGGCGCCTACCGTGGGGCTAAGGATAACAGTGGTTATTTGATACAAACCTGCAACACACACCGTTTTATGCTTGTCTTTCGAAAGTATCTTTGTCTTCGGATTAGCAAGGACAAACCCCTGATTAATGGCTTTACCTATCGACAACGAAGTCGGGCTTCAAGATGAAACCAACAACTTGACGCACAGGGCCGGAAGGCCGCTTGTCGATGTTGTTGAAGCTCGAGTCGAAGTACCATTAGACGTTAATTCGCATATAGCCCTTGAGGCAAACCAACGTTCTGAACCTGAACATAGCATTTATGGTGGTGCTCGATCTGCAGCCCGAGACACCAATAACATTGAGAAAAACGGCGTCAGCTTGCGTATGATTTTTGAAATGTTGCAAGCCCAACAGGCAGCGATAGCTCAGTTGCAAAGCCAAACCCAGCTACCGAGCAGGCTGGAGCCCAGTCCACTTCGATAAATTGCCCACAGAACGGAGCCAGCCATAGTGAGGTCAAATGAGCAAGAATCGGGGAGTACTCCCGAAATTGCTAAAATACTCGAGGATCTCACAAAGCGAGTCGAAACCAACGATAAAAAAGTAGAAGCATATAACTCCAGGGCCGATCAGATCCCAGAAGCGCCACCAATGATAAAAGGGTTGGATTCCAAAATATTCGTGCAAAAGCCTTTTCCCTCGAGCGCATCCCCAAAACCAATCCCCAAAACAATTCCGTATGCCCGAGATTCCCAAATATAACGGATGGACCGACCCTAACGAACACGTCACCTCTTACACGTGCGCCATCAAAGGAAATGATTTAGAAGACGGTGAAATTGAATCTGTGTTGTTAAAAATATTCGGAGAGACCCTCTCAAAGGGAGCAATGATTTGGTATCACAACCTACCATTGAATTCCATCGACTCGTTTGCCATGTTAGCAGATTCTTTTATAAAGGCACACGCCGGTGCCATAAAAGTCGCAACAAGGAAATCAGACCTTTTTAAGGTAAGACAAAAGGATAACGAGATACTAAGGGAGTTCGTATCTAGTTTTCAAATGGAACGAATAGATCTGCCTCCAGTCACAAATGATTGGGTTGTTCAGGCTTTCACTCAAGGTTTGAATGAACGAAATTCGACGACTTCACGGCGGTTAAAGCATAACCTGATTGAATATCGAGCTATCACGTGGGCCGACGTGCACAATCGGTACCAATCAAAAATTAGGGTCGAAGATGATCAGGTGGGATCTGAACCTGCTGCTCGAAGGGATATTAATCGAGAACAAGATCCGATCAGGGAACGATACCGACCGTATAACGGAAACCACATAATTAATGAATCGAGATGTAACCCCAAAAACAAATAACAAAAGAAGTGATCAATGTCAAGGGTCTCGGGAGCTGATGAACATAAGTGGGTTCGACAGGCCTACGGATCTAAGGAAGCGCCTCGGTTATCGGAGTATAACTTCAGCATTGATGCATCCGCTATCGTGTCGGCCATCGGACGCATCAAAGACACTAAATGGCCTCGACCCATGCAAAACAATCATACCCAGAGGAATCCCAATCAAATGTGCGAATATCATGGCACCCGTGGCCACAAAACGGAAGATTGCATGCAACTAAGAGAGGAGGTAGCTTGGTTATTCAACAAAGGGCACCTTCGAGAAGTTTTAAGCGACAGGGCGAAGAACTATTTTAAAAACAGGGATTTCGGCAAGCAAAATGAACAAGAAGAACCACAGTACGTCATTCACATGATCATCGGCGGCGCCGATACCCCTCAAGGACCGGTGCTTAAACGCACTAAGACATCGATTGTGAGAGAAAAGCGATCTCGAACTCAGGATTACGCACCTATAGAAACTTTGTCCTTCAATGATGAAGATGCAGAAGGAGTCATACAACCTCATAACGATTCACTGGTAATATTCGTACTTATAAATAAAACTAAAGTTAAGCGTGTGTTAATTGATCAAGGTAGCTTGGCCAACATCATTAGATTGAAGGTCGTAGAACAATACTGGTTCTAAAAGGATTCAATATGGCATGTGAAACCACCAAAGGCGAGATAATTCTACCGATAAACGTGGCTGGGACCATCCAGGAAACGAAGTTCCACATAATCGAAGGTGACATGAAGTACAACGCCCTTTTTGGAAGGCTATGGATCCACAACATGAGAGCTTTACCTTCGACCCTACACCAGGTCCTTAAATTCCCAACATCAAGGGGAGTCAAAACAGTGTACGGAGAACAACCGACTGCAAGAGAAATGCTTGCCATCGAGGAAGAGAATCTGATATCCTCGCCTTCGCCAATAAGGGGATCGGGCTCAAAAGGGGAATGAAATGCCAAATAGCAATCACAGACATCAGCTTTAACCCGACCAGAAAATCACAAGATCGATGAAGATGATGATCAAAGGATCCCTCGATCCTTCATGGTTCCCGATGATTTCGACGCTACCCAATCAACGATTGAGGAATTGGAGCAAGTCACACTAATCGAGCACTGGCCCAAACGGAAGGTATACCTGGGAACGAGGTTAACCCCCGAACTCAGGAAAAAATTTATTCAAGTTCTTATCGATAACATAGATTGTTTTGCTTGGTCCCATTTAGATATAACAGGGATCCCACCGGATATAACGGTGCATCGGCTAAGCTTGGACACTAGGTTCAGACCGGTGAAGTAAAAGAGAAGACCCCAATCCGAGGTAAAGCACCCATTCATAACGGATGAGGTAACCAAACTTCTCAAAATAGGGTCCATTCGGGAGGAGAAATATCCTGAATGGTTAGCCAATATAGTTGTAGTGCCTAAAAAAGGGAACAAACTTAGAATGTGTGTATATTATAAGGATTTGAACAAAACATGCCCCAAATATTCCTTCCCGCTGCCTAACATCGATTGCATGATCGATGCCACAGCCGGCCACGAGATCCTTACTTTTATCGATGCCTATTCCGGGTATAATCAAATCCAAATGAACCTGGAAGACCAGGAAAATACTTCATTTTTCACCAAGTATGGAACATATTGTTATAATGTGATGTGTGATGCCCTTCGGGCTAAAGAATGCAGGAGCTACTTACCAACTCCTAGTAAATAAAATGTTCAAAGAACAAATAGGCAAGTCGATAAAAGTGTATATTGATGACATGCTAGTTAAGTACCTACGCGCAGAGGACCATTTGGCTCATTTGCAGGAAACATTTGAGATTTTGAGGAAATACAACATGAAGCTCAACCCCGAGAAATGTGCATTCGGGGTCGGTTCGGGCAAGTTCCTCGGCTTCATGGTATCAAATAGGGGGATCGAGATTAACCCCGATAAAATCAAGTCCATCGACGACATCGCCATCGTGGACGGTGTAAAAGCCGTACAGAGGCTAACGAGACGGATTACTACCTTAGGCCGATTCATTTCAAGGTCGTCAGATCGAAGTCACAGATTTTTCTCTCTACTAAAACAGAAGAACGATTTCGCTTGGACCTCGGAATGCCAACATGCATTAGAAGAATTAAAGCGATATTTATCAAGTTCACCACTGCTTCATACTCCAAAAACAGATGAAAAACTTTGATTGTACTTGGCAGTATCAGAAATCGCGGTAAGTGATGTCCTAGTTCGAGAAGAGTAAGGTACGCAATTTCCCGTTTATTATGTAAGTCGAACCTTAGGAGAAGTAGAAACTAGATATCCACACCTAGAAAAATTGGCACATGCACTGATAAGCGCCTCTAGAAAGTTAAGACCGTACTTTCAATGTCACCCCATATGCGTACTAACCACTTACCCGCTTCGTAATATTTTGCACAAGCCCGAACTATCAGGCCGATTGGCCAAATGGGTCGTCGAACTCAGTGGATATGATATCGCATATCAACACCATACGGCCATCAAGTCTCAAATTTTAGCAGACTTCGTGGCTGATTTCACGCCGACCCTCGTACCTGAAGTTGAAAAGAACTCTTATTGAAATCGGGTACATCATTGGGGGTATGGACCCTTTTCACAGACGGGGCTTCGAACGTGAAGGGGTCTGGGTTGGGCATCATTTTAAAGCCACCCACGGGTAACACCATTAGGAAATCTATCAAAACTACTAGGTTGACTAACAACGAGGCCGAGTATGAGGCCATAATTGCAGGTCTCGAGCTAGATACAATCTTGGGAGCAGAAGTTGTTGAAGCCAAATGTGACTCTTTACTGGTGGTAAATCAAGTAAACAAAACCATCGAAGTTCGAGAAGATAGACTGCAAAGGTATTTAGACAAACTGCAGGTAACTTTGCACCATTTCAAAGAATGGACCTTACAGCATGTACCTCGAGAACAAAATAGTGAGGCCAATGCACTTGCAAATTTGGGATCGTCGGTCGGGGAAGATGAGATCAACTCGGGGACTGTCGTTCCACTCTCGAGATCCGTGATCGAGTAAGGTCACGCCGAGATAAACTCTACGAGCTTAACCTAGGATAGGAGGAATAAGTATATTGAATACTTGAAGAGCAAAAAGCTCCCATCGGACACTAAAAATTTGAGGGCCCTACGAACCAAAGCTGCAGATGGAACATTATACCGAAGGACATTCGATGGATCATTGGCAATATGCTTAGGACCAGGGGACACCGATTACGTCCTACGTGAGATTCACGCGGGTACTTGTGGAAATCATTCCGGTACCGATTCATTAGTCCGAAAAATAATCAGAGCAGGATATTATTGGATCGATATGGACAAAGATGCAAAGGAGTTTGTTCGAAAATGTGACAAATATCAAAGGTTTGCACCGATGATCCCTCAGCCCGGAGAGCAACTTCACTCAGTCCTATCCCCATGGCCGTTCATGAAAAAGGGAATGGATATCGTCGGCCCTCTACCATCGTCCCCAGGTAAAGCTAAGCTCATCTTATTTATGACTGACTATTTTTCTAAATAGGTTGAAGCACAGGCGTTCGAAAAAGTTAGGGAGAAAGAGGTTATAGACTTCATCTGGGATCATATCGTATGCCGATTTGGAATACCCGCCGAAATAGTGTGTGACAATGGGAAATAATTTATCGACAACAAAGTGATGAAATTCCTCGAAGACCATAAGATAAAAAGGATATTATCAATACCGTATCACCCTAATGGGAACGGACAGGCCGAATCGACGAACAAAACTATCATTCAAAAATCTAAAGAAAAGGTTGAATGACGCTAAGGGGAAATGGAGAGAAATCCTACCCGAAGTTCTTTGGGCGTATCGAACAACATCAAAGTCCAGTACAGGGGCAAACCCATTCTCCTTAGTATATAGTTCCGAAGCCTTGATTCCAGTTGAAGTCGGAGAACCCAGTGCCAGGTTTCGATATACAACAGAAGAGTCAAATCATGAAGCTATGAACACTAGACGCGAATTATTGGATAAAAAACGAGAAGCCACTCTCGTCCGATTGGCCGCCCAAAAGCATCGGATCAAAAGAGACTATAATCGAAGAACCAAGCTTCGCCATTTTAAAATCGGGGACTTAGTGCTAAGGAAAGTCACCCTCAGCACCCGAAATCCAAACGGAGGAAAACTGGGTCCGAACTGGGAAGGACGGTACCAAGTACTCGAAAACGTCGGTAAAGGATCCTACAAACTCGGTATTATAAACAGCGAACAACTGCCAAGCAATTGGAATGTGTCACACCTCAAATGATATTATTGTTGAGGTATTATTTTCTCCCTTCTTTCGTCTATATATATTCGATACTAACCCATTGCAGGAGTTTAGCCAAAAACATCGAGACCTCAGGTTTTAAAGTATGTGTTGCACTCTTTTTCCCTTAGATCGGTTTTTATTCCAACCAAGTTTTTCTGACAAGGTTTTTAATGAGTCAACAACTATGTGCTACCTAAGGACATTTTAATAGTATCCAAGGCTTCTTTACAATCAACCTCGAATATTGTGGGGCTTTACCATCGAATAAATCGAGTTCGATACGAGAAAGTTATTTCGTACCAAAGTCATATCAAACAGGGTCTCGATAGGGAAAACGCGTAAGGGCTAAATGGTCAAAACGAACCATGCCCGTATAGTTTTGCTCGAGCCCTAGCACAAAATACGAACATATGTATAACGACCTCTTTACCGATAACTCATATTTCGAAAGTATTTCGTTCTGCTTCATGGTTCAAATAGGCTTAAGGGCCGACCACTATTGAAGGAGTTTTGAAAAAACTTACACCATAAAATCGAAAGTATTTTATTCTGCTTCATGATTCAAATAGGCTTAAGGGCCGACCACTATCGAAGGAGTTATGAAAATACTTTAAAGCATAAAGCATACGGGCTACAATACTTTTATTTCGAGTTCGAAGCAAAGTGCTCACTCGACCATTATGCCTACGGGCTACGAGTTCGAATCACTCACTCGACTATTAAGCCTACGGGCTACATTACTTCGAGTTCGAAATCACTCATTCGACTATTAAGCCTACGGGCTATCTTACTTCGAGTTCGAGCAACCACTCACTCGACCATTAAGCCTACGGGCTACATTACTTCAAGTTCGAAATCACTCACTTGACTATTAAACCTACGGGCTATCTTATTTCGAGTTCGAGCAACCACTCACTCGACTATTAAGCCTACTGGTTACATTACTTCGAGTTCAAATCACTTACTCGTCTATTAAGACTACGGGCTACATTACTTCGAGTTCGAATCACTCACTCGACTATTAAGCCTATGGGTTACTCTTATTTCGAGTTCGAAGCAAAGCGCTCACTCGACCATTAAGCCTACGAGCTACGCGTTCGAATCACTTACTCGACTATTAAGCCTACGGGCTACATTACTTTGAGTTCGAAATCACTCACTCGACTATTAAGCCTACAGGCTATCTTACTTTGATTTCGAGCAACCACTAACTCGACCATTAAGCCTACGGGCTACATTACTTAGGGTTCAAAATCACTCACTCGACTATTAAGCCTACAAGCTATTTTACTTCGAGTTCGAGCAACCACTCACTCGACTATTAAGCTTAGGGGCTACATTACTTTGAGTTCGAATCACTCACTCGACTATTAAGCCTACGGGCTACTCATATTTTGAGTTCGAAGCAAAGCGCTCACTCGACCATTAAGCCTACGGGCTACGGGTTCAAATCACTCACTCAACTATTAAGTCTACGGGCTATACTTCGAGTTCGAATCATTCACTCGACTACTAAGCCTACGTGCTATATTACCTCAAGTTCGAATCACTCACTCGACTACTGAGCCTATGGGCTACTCTTATTTCGAGTTCGAAGCAAAGCGCTCACTCGACCATTAAGCCTACGGGCTACGAGTTCGAATCACTCACTCGACTAAATTGCCTAAAGCCTTACGAAAACCTTCATATGGCGTAAATGAAACAAAATATTCATAAGGGAGAAAATAAAGGCATGTCGGGAAAAGAAAAGATATTTATATATACATACAAGATTGTTCACAACATCCAAAATAAAAACTAAGGGCTAAGTTTCTTGGTTATCTCCGGGGGAGGTCTCTTTTCCATCGGGCTCCTCCCCACTCTGAGACCCGCTCTTGTTCCCATCACCGTCATCATCATCATCATCGTCATCATCATCGGAGGCCAAGGCCCCATCATTGGCTTCAAGTTTTTTTGCCTTTATTATCTCTTCAGTAAGATCAAAGCCTCGAGCATGGATCTCCTCGAGGGTTTCCCTCCGAGATTGGCATTTGGAAAATTCGGCTATCCAATGTGCTCAAGTTCGAGCGGTCTCAGCTACTTCTCTCTCATGCGACTGAGCAACCTCAGCATCGGCCCGATAAACAGCCACAAATGCGTCTGCATCGGCCTTTGTATTTTCCACATTGGAAAGTTCAGAAGCCAACCGAGCCTCGAGCTCCTCTGTTTTCCTTGCTTGAACCTAGCTTTTTTCCTTCAGACTTTGAATTTGATTTTCGGCCGATGATAATTGGGCTCGAGCAGTCTCTTTCTCTGCAGCAAAGCGGTCCATATTTCCTTTCCATTTCAAGGACTCCGCCTTTATCACATCGACCTGTTCACGGAGCTTCCCGATCATCTCAAGCTTCTGCTGCAGATGTGAGACCGAAAGATTAGCCATCGTTCCAGTATCGAATCCATAGGCTTTTAATAGTGTCATTACCTGCTCGGACAGATCGGTTTAATCTTGGTGAGCTTGGGCCAACTCAGCTCGGAGGTCCTTGATTTCTTTTCCCCTTTGCCCTAAAAGGAGTTTAAGGGCCTTCCTCTTCTCCGTGGTCCGTTGTTGATCGGTTCATATCGACGCATCTCAGCTCGGGATCAAGAACATGTTTCTCGATGAGCTACCACGGCCTATGAAGAAAGAAGAAACAAAGTAAGAAAAGAAAAAAAGACATAAGAGATAATACCAACAAAATAATTTAAGGCTTACCTGATTCAAAGCATGCTACACTCCGTGAAAAAGATCCGATGCGTCACTAGTACCGACAGCGTCCTCGACACCGGTTAACAGATCACAAAAAGGATATTCTCCATCATGAGTACCGTCTAGTTCGAGGGCCCCCAAAGCTTGGGCTTCCCGAATCACCCCTTCGTAAAAAGTAGGGAAGGTGGGCGAGTCTTCGATTACTACTGCCCCAAGTGAGTCACTTGGGGCATTCTCTTCGGTTCAAAGAGATTCGGGGAGAGCCCCTTCAGACATATCTCCCATCTGTTCGCTTCGATGGGAAGCATCCTCGATCTCCAACGACTCGGGGACTCTGCCTGAATCTTTCTCCGATATATCCTCAGTTCGAGGCAAAGGTTTATAAACCACCATCGATCCAGCGGCCTGTGAAACGTCGGTGGTCTTCTTCGATCGGGACACCAGTACCGACCCGTCGTCTTCCTCTTCCTCATCTTCATCCCTTAGATGCTGAACCGATTCTAAGGTCAAAGAGATGGTATTCTTCCTCGACTTACGAGTCAACCTTGCCTTTGGTTTTGGATTTTCGGAAGCAGAGGCCCTTTTTCTCTTATTTTCCTCTGCCGGTTTAGAAACCGGGTCCGCAGCTTCTTCCTCGTCGGGTAGGGGCCTGAAAACCGCATCTCTGCTCAGGCCTACACACAAGAAAATCGGTTGAATATGTGGAAAATATTTCGTTCAAACTCTCAAAACATGAGAAATAGGCTTACCATGATTCTTGTCCTCCCATCGGCCCTTCGCCAAATTACGCCATAAACATTTGGCGTATGTGGAGGTCGAAGCCAGGGCCCGTACCAGATCTTAAGATCAGGAACGACACCAGGAATCTAATAACCGCTGCATCACAAAAGAGATATCAACAAGAAAGAAACGAAGAGACAAGGCGATAGGAAATAAATAGCAGAATTGCACTTACGCTTCATATTCCATTCTTCGGGGAATGGCATATTTTCGGCTGGGGTCAGGTCCGAAGTCTTCACTCAAATGAACCTGCCCATCCAACCTCTATCTGTTTCCTCATCAATGCTCGAGAACAGTACTTTGGTAGCCCGGCGTTGAAGTTTTATTAATCCACCTCGAAAGAGGCGGGGACTATACAATCTAATAAGATGATCGAGGGTGAAAGGCATCCCCTCGATCTTGTTTGCAAAGAAACGGATCAGGATAACGATCTGCCAAAAGGAAGGATGAATCTAACCAAGAGTTATTCGGTATTGACAAAAAAAAATGATGATAGTAGGGTCGGGAGGCCCTAACGTAAAAGGGTAAGTATACACACTAAGGAACCCTTCCACGTGGGTGGTAATATCTTCATCGGGAGCCGGAATTACCATTTCCTTGTTATCCCAGTTGCAATCTGTTTTTAACTGAGCAAGTTGCTTGTTGGTTATCGAGCACAAATACCTCGATACCGGCTCACACCGACCAGGAACCAGTGAGCCCTTATCGACCTTAAAATCAAAGGTGAGAAGACATGTTCCGGGAATAAATTCCTCAGGCCGTGGCTCCACCGGTGTTTTATCAGTGGTGGGCTGTGAAGAAGAAGCCTCTTCTTTTTGAGGGACGGTTTTTGATATTTTCACTAGTTTTTGAATTTAGAAGAAAGGCATAAAGAAGATGTGGTGTTTCAAAGAAATATTTTGCAGTAAAAACCACAAAAGGAGAATTTCGCACTTAATTCAGAAGGTATGTGAGAATGCTTAGGAAATTTTGAAATTAGAAGATGTAAAAGTGATTAATGGTGAAAGAAGGGGATATTTATAGGCTGAACAGTGGCAGTCCAATATTGGTAATGGCCGACTACCGTCTGACATGCATTAAATGCCTCGGTAAACTGAACCGATGGGACAACTATCGTATACGTCACGATCGAATTCGATGCACATGTCAGTATATATCTGATCATACCGTTGGAAAATGTTATCATTTCTCGTTACATTCTTCCCGAGAAATGCGAGGACTATTTTTATATGGTCAAAACCGATTAGTCGGCCGTACGGACTGGTCGGTATGATAATAATTTGATCGAAGGGCGGCTTCGTAACACCAGGTCGATGTCCGAACTCGGGTCACCAAGCTTCGAGCCCGAAGGACCGATCAACATCGAGCTCGATGTTATTATCAAGCTCGAATCCAAATCAAAATATGATGCAAAGTAAAGTTATCGAGCTTATGGTTCAGAGACCGACCAACACTGATCCCGAATCAATAGAGGGACCCGGGGCAGAATCGAGCTCGAGTCAATATCGAGCTCACAGACAAGAGCCGTTGCAATCCCACTAGAGGAGAAAATCTTGGCAGGTATCATGGAAAAGCTGATTTATCATGGATTTTCCACTATGTATTTTTAATTAAATCTAAAAGTAGGATCCTCCACTGTAAAGAGGATGGCTACATTTCTGTAAAGGACAGATTTTATTTTTGCTTACATTGCAATTCAAGCACCATATTCTCCTATATTCAAGAGTTATTCTTTTAAGCTTCATTAACTGATAATCTTGCTTAGCCATAAAAAATCATCTTCTTTCCAACCTTGTTTATTTTGTATTCTTTACAATCCATATTTGATATTTCTCTTTATCCTTACGATTTGTATTAAGCCATACCACATATCCTTCGAACTACGTACAAATTCAACTCTATCCGTTTTTCGGGTAAACATATAGACCTATCAAGGGAAGAGTCAACATTACCAATCTGCATTCTTACTTCCTAAAAAGTAAAAAGAAATAACTAAATGACTAAATAACTAAGGTTAAAAATGAAAACAAAAACTTATCTAAATTTATCCAGTTTCAAACCAACTATATGTTTTTTTTATTATACATCATATATCTTATTTTTAATCCAATGAACCAAACAAAATACTAGTATTAAATAATTCAACGATTATTAATCTCAAAATTATAATTCCAGACTCCCAGGACTATAATAGAAGGATAACTTTGTCCTTGTACCAAAATGACCCTTAAAAGATGTAACCTAAAAGCTTCCAAAAGTTACTGTTTTGAAAGCTTTGCATCTTAAAAGTTAGACTAAACAATATTTACCAATTCTTTTTAAAGAAGTTTTATTCGTCAAAAACAAATTACTGCTTATAACTTTGACTAATCTAAACTAATTTGTTTATCAGTTTCCAATAAGATTACAGATCACTTTTTAGTTCTTCCATATCTAACTATTATTTTTATTAGAAAAAATGCAAAAGCATCTTCGACCTATAGCTGGATTTTCAACTATACACTTAAACTTTGCGAGGGTCCTATTACCCCATTGAACTATTTTGTAATGGAATAAATTTACCTTTAAAATTTCACAATCAAATCTACGCGGTGTGATGGAGTACATGCTCCTCAATGTTTTTTGCCACTAAAATAATTTTTTTGTTTTCTTTTTTTTCAACATTCTCCTTTCTTTCTTTGTTCTTTCTCTCGTCTCCATTATCAACATCTCCAAAAATTACCATAATCATACCTGCTTCATAAGACACCATGTCTTTACCACCTTTAAAAAAAAATTAAATTCCACCATTTTTATTTTCACCTATCATCACATTTGCCATCTTTATTTTCCCTCATCACCATTGAACATTTTGACATTAATACTAATATAATTCCGATCAACACCGATCAATTAGAGTATAACATATATAAAAGAAAGGTAGATCTTTTAATCCTAGAGAACTTCTCAGAGGATAGCATAAAGATAAAAAAATTAGAATCGTTGACGCTGCCGGAGACAAAATCATCGCTGGTGGTTTTGATACTCTCAAGTTGTGGAGTTGTCAAACCATCATTATCTTCATATTTTAATTCAATAGTTGGTAGTTTTTACCAGGTCTTTATTGTTGCTGCAAAAGATGGATATATGGATAAAAATTAAAAGTGGAGGAAGATGAAAATGGTGAGCTGGACTCTATTTTTTCTGGCGAGGAGTTTGCCGGAGTTCTTGTGGGAATACCTTATAGCGACCGAAAATAATTAAATGGGCTATAAATTATTTTATCAATAAAATATAACTAATTGTAAAGTATCCAATTGCAAATGACTTATGTAGATATTAATAAATTTTTAAGACAGTTTTATGCTCTCACGTGTCTTCAAGAAAGTGAACATACTTTATGTACCACTTCATCTCTCAAGGGGATATTTATTCCACTATAAAATAGTTTAAAGGGATAATAAGACCCATGCAAAGTTTAAATATATAATTGAAATTCGACTATAGGCCGGGGAGTACTTATGCATTTTTTCTTTTTATTATATAGGAAAAGAAAATACCATATGGGAAATCGAAGAGGCCACAATGGGCTACCTTATTATATTGAGGAAACTACACAATCTGCCTATGAGGCACAAACTAATTACCCATTTTTGCCCATTTAGGAATTAATTACAATCTTCCTTTTTTTTATGTGTTTGTTTTATATAATAGTATTATAGTATAATATTTTAAAA
Source organism: Nicotiana otophora (assembly GCA_000715115.1). NCBI lineage: Eukaryota > Viridiplantae > Streptophyta > Magnoliopsida > Solanales > Solanaceae > Nicotiana > Nicotiana otophora. The sequence continues at coordinate 42,258 of AWOL01S0027874.1, read as the reverse complement.
TATATTATTATATTAATATGTGGTACACTATTTTTTAATTTTTTTCTTTATGCATGTGTATTATGTAATAGTAGTATAGTCATATATAGTTGCCTGGAATTAATTAGTAGAACTGTATACCCTATTGGTATAATTATATATCATATTGGTATCATATGATAGTTAGAATATTTTTTTGCTGTTTTAGCTATATTTGTAAGTGAATTCTATTCTGAAATGATTTATATGATCATATTTTGCTGTGTTGGATTTTTTTGTACCTATGGACATAGATTTTGTGTATTATTTAATAGTTTTTATAGTTATATACAGTTGTTGGAATGACCCCGTATAACTATATACCCTATTAGTATAGCTATATACTATATTGGTATCATATGTTAGTTGAATCCTTTTTTGGTTGTATTAAGCATTTAATTGGTACACTATTTGATTGTTTTTTAATAATAGCAATATATTACAATATCTTGAAATACTTTATTATATTAATATGTGGTACACTATTTTTTTATTTTTCTCTTTATGAATGCGTGTTATGTAATAGTACTACAGTCATATAGTTGTCGAAAATTAACTAGTAAAATTGTATATCATGTTGGTATAGTTATATACCATATTGGTATCATATGTTAGTTGAATCCTTTTTTGGTTGTATTAAGCATTTAATTGGTACACTATTTGATTGTTTTTTAATAATAGCAATATATTACAATATCTTGAAATACTTTATTATATTAATATGTGGTACACTATTTTTTTATTTTTCTCTTTATGAATGCGTGTTATGTAATAGTACTACAGTCATATAGTTGTCGAAAATTAACTAGTAAAATTGTATATCATGTTGGTATAGTTATATACCATATTGGTATCATATGTTAGTTGAATCCTTTTTTGGTTGTATTAAGCATTTAATTGGTACACTATTTGATTGTTTTTTAATAATAGCAATATATTACAATATCTTGAAATACTTTATTATATTAATATGTGGTACACTATTTTTTTATTTTTCTCTTTATGAATGCGTGTTATGTAATAGTACTACAGTCATATAGTTGTCGAAAATTAACTAGTAAAATTGTATATCATGTTGGTATAGTTATATACCATATTGGTATCATATGGTAGTTTGAATATTTATTTTGTTGTTTTTGCTGTATTTTTAAGTGAATTCTATTCTGGAATTATTTATATGAACATGATTTGCAGTGCTGGAATTTTTTTGTACCGATGGACATAGATTATGTGTATTATGTAATAGTTTTTATAGTTATAGGCAATTTTTGGAATGATCACATACAAATATATACCCTGTTAATATACGGAATGAGCAAGTTCCTTTGCAAATATTTAGCTTGCAATGCGAGTATGTAATTTTCTCATACTTTTATTGCATCCTTTAATATTTTGGTGCAGTAGTATAGTCGCAGATAGTTGTAGCAATATTTTAGAGCAATCATATACTCTGTTGATATACATGTATACCATATTGGTATCATATAGTACTAGAAGTTTTTTTTGCTACTTATACTTTTATTGTATTTTCTAATATTTTATTATCATTTATATTCTAACTAGTATATATGGAGATTTGATGGCCGTAGATTATGTTTTGCTTCATAACTGGTTGTGTTACTGCTAATGATAGAGTGTGTATTGATATTTGTTGAGAAGGAAATCATAGTTTGCATTGCAATCACGTGGAATTAGAAAAGAAACAAGAAATAAAGAAAAAAATTAAAGGAGCCAAATTTGAGTGTGAAATAAGTTATGGTACAAATAACAATAATACGATTTGGGCAAAAATAAATGAATAAAAGAGAAAAAAGAAAAAAAAAAGAAGAAAACGAGAAAAAAAAAAAGAAGAAGAAGAAAACGAGAAAAAAGAAAAGGAGTAAAGAAAGAAAAAAGGGAAAAGAGAAAAGAAACATAGAAATAAAAAAGAATTGGAGAAAAAAGAGAAAATTCCCCACAAAAACTACTATAGGTAGGAAATATAAATAGTTTGATGGGTAGAAAAATAAATGGGTAGGTAAGAGTAAATAATTTTATTTTTATGCGTAACTGTGTCATTCACCCTATTATATTCCCCATTGATGATCCATCAAAATATTTATATTCACTACAAACTTTGAATTTTTTTTGGAAGCCATATACAATTACCTAGTGGTGTAATTATTAAGGTAGATATCTAAACAATTATATAATATTATAATTACAATGACTTATTGATTTATTATAACTTAATTATAGTGTAATTTCTACTATAATATTTTGTTAATCAACTATAATTACATAATTAAAATAATTTTTAAATTAAGATAATAAAATTTACTGTACAACAAACATATATATAAATAATAAATATAAAAAATTATTATAAGGTATTTACAATAAAAAATTGTTTTAGTAAAAAAGTATACTTCCTCTAAGAAATGTGGCACAGTATGTGTTGGAGTTTAAAAAGATTTCGACGCCTGTTGCATCAATGAATAGCACGGGGATCGACGACATGTGTTTTATATTTCTATTTTCGGTCATTGGGTGCGGATAAATGTGTTTTATATTTTTATTATGGGTCACTTGGATCGAAGAAATGTCACGCGGATAGACAACGTAGATCTTTTTTTCATTTTTCATTGAAGCACGGATTTTTCTTTTACATATATATTATACACGTATAAAAATGCCGGGTTCAAATATTGAAACCGTAATGAACATGCTACATCCACCCCTTGTTGGTTCTTGTAATTAAATTATGTAACACTACTAAATATCGGCTTAAAACCGTCCGGAAAAACGATCAATTTTGGTCGATAATGGCCAATAACCGTCCAAAACACGACCAATTACGTGTGATTGGTAATTTAATGGTTGGTAGAGCATACCGACCAAAGTCGGTCAAAGATTACCAACCAACTTCGGTCGATCACTATAAACAACCATCTCAAAATTTAAACGACCCACCGACCAATATTGGTCGGAATATTATTTTAATAATTTCATGTTACCGACTAACGTTGGACGGTGTGCTAAATTTAATAATTTTGGTCACCGACCAACTTTGGTCGGTAAATAAAAATAATATTTAAATTATCGACCAACGTTGGTCGGTATTATGGACATTGGCAGCCAACTTACCGACCAATGTTGGTCGGTAATGTTGAATTTCTGGGAATTAGTGTGCATTAACTTACCAACATTGATCGGCATTTTATAATGTAATTTTTTTTAAAATTACCGATCGAGGTCGTTCGATTTTCTAGGAATAATTTTGGCAGAAAATGCATGTTTTGGTAGCTACACCACCTGCCAAAAACAACAACAACAACAACAACAACAACAACCCAGTATAATCCCACTAGTGGGGTCTGGGGAGGGTAGTGTGTACGCAGACCTTACCCCTACCCTGGGGTAGAGAGGCTGTTTCCAAATGACCCTCGGCATCCTTCCCTCCAAGAACTCCCCACCTTGCTCTTGGGGTGACTCGAACTCACAACCTCTTGGTTGAAAGTGGAGGGTGCTTACCATCAGAGCAACCCACCTGCCAAATAAAAACATATATTTTTAGCATACCAATAAACCCCAAATTCACATAAAACAATTCCCAATTCACCACAAACAACCCTTAATTCACCACAAATCTAACCACACCCATATCCAACCAAACATCTAATTAATACTTTAAAACTAACAAGTTCAATTAAACATCACAATTCAAAATCAATCAAAAACTAAGTAATTACAAAAAGTTCAAAAAGGTTCATTCTAATTCAAAAAAAGTTCTATTAGTCTAGTTCATAGTATATCAAAGTATTGGTCAAGGGGTATTTTCTACATCATCACCACTGTATGATGAACTTTCATCTAGAATAGTGTAACGACCCGACCTGTAATTTTGAGCTCTAGTGCGTCATTTGACGGTTTGAGGCCTTGAGTAGCTTCACTTCATATTTTATGACCTGTAAGTGTGGTCGGAATCGAGTTTCGGGAAGTTCGGAGTTGATTCGGATGGAAAATTCTCAATTCGTAAGCTTTAAGTTGGAAGAGTTGATCACGGTTTGATTTTTGAGTAAACGACCTCGGAATCAGGATTTGAAGGTTCCAATAGGTTCGTATGATGATTTTGGACTTGGGTGTATGTTCGAGTTGAGTATCGGGTGGTCCGGGAGTATTTCAGCGCTTATTGTGAAAAGTTAGCATTTTGAAGGTTTTAGAATTTTCTAATTTTGGTTTGAAGTGGTCCTTGGTGTTATCGATGTCTGTTTGGGGTTCCGAGCCTTGGAATAGGTTTGTATCGTGATTTGTGACTTGTACGTAAATTTTGGCGTCATTCCCGAATATTTAAGGATGATTCAGTCGCGTTCGTCGATGTTTTGAAGTTCAAAAGTTCAAAGAAAGGTTTTGATCGTTGATTCATAGTTTTAATGTTGTTCGGTGTGATGTGAGGCCTCGAGCAGGTTCGTGTCATATCTTGGGACTGGTTAATATGATTGGGTAAGGTCCCGGAGGCCTCGGGTGTGTTTCGGGATAGTTTCGGACCAAGTTTGGATATTTGTTGCTGCTGGTTTGTTGGTGATGATTTTGTTCTTCGAGGGTCTCACACGTTCGCGAAGAATTGAGCTGGGGGCCTTTTGTTCTATGCTTTCGCAATAGGGAAATCACGTTCGCGCAGTGTTGGGCAGTGGTACTCCGTGTTCACGATCGCCTGGTCGCTTTCGCGTTAGAGAAGCTGGCCTGGTAAGGCAATTTGGTCTTCGCGTTCGCAAATATGCAGCTGCGTTTGCGATGGGCAGGCTGGTAAATCTTCATGTTCGTGGGCCCTGTCTCGCGTTCGCGTAGAGGAACTGTGGAGCAGAAGCAGGTAGTGCTTCACGGGCTTGCCACGTTCTCGAAGAAGGCCGGGCTGGGTAGTGTTATTTTAAAATTGGGGGTTTGCTTATTTTCACTTCATTTCTTCCATGGGAGCCGACTTTGGAGCGATATTGGGAGCGCTATTTTCATTATCACCCATGAGGTAAGTGATTTCTGTGCATTGTGAGTTTAATACCCGAATTTAGGCTTGTAAATTCAAGAATTTAAGTGAAAAATGTGAGATTTTGGTAGAAGACCTAGAAATAATATTTTTGGATTTTGACCAAGAAATTGGACATGAAATTAGGAATAAATTATATATTTGAGTTCGTGGTGTTATGAGTAATGATTATCTTCAAGAAATTTTGAAATTCGGGCACGTGGGCCTGATGGTTGACTTTGTTGATTTTTCGAGCAGAGTTGGAAATTGCTATATATTAATTAATTATGAGTGTGGAAGTATAATTTTATTGGTTTGCATGTTGTTTGACTAGTTTAGGATCATTTGGCTTTGAATTGCGAAGTTAAAGAGGCATTGGACCTGGTTATTGGAACTTCGGAGCGAGATAAGTCTCCTGTCTAACTTTGTGAGGAGGAAACTAACCCATAGGTATTAAAATTATTATGTGCTACTAGTTGTGGGTGCTACGTACGCACGAGGTGACGAGAGTCTGTACGTAGCTAAAAGCATATTTATGTCCGGGTAGACTTAGGACTTTATCATGTAATATTTGAATTATTTGAATTTATTTTTTTGCTAGATTAATTAAGTGAATTTATAATTGAGATTGATTTGGGAATATATTAGGTCAAGATTTATCACCATGAGTTGTTTGGCGAGATATTTGATAAACGGTAAAAGTCAGGTTTACTTTATGCTCTTGCACTTGTGTTGTAAGTACGTGACTCGTAATTCGATAAGTTTCTTCCTTTCTTGTGGGTCGGGCCAAACTCCTCGGCAGTATATTTAGATGCATCTCTGGTTCGCGCCGGTCGACCCTCGGCAGTGTACACACCACTCTGGATCGGACCGTACGACCTTGGCATAATCGTGCGTGATACCTCTAGCAGTCCAAATATTCATGTGATTTTCCTTTTATTGAGGCCTGGTATTTATATGGTATTCTGTATCCCTAACAGTGACGTTGGGCACCATCATGACCTATAGTGGGTTTTGGGTCATGACAAAGACGGTAAGAATAGTCTTGTAAAGGACATGAAGAATGATCACATGCAGGAGGGGAAGAACGATTACGGGGAGGACGGGAGGAACGATCACGTGGAGGTCGAGCCTCTGGCGATGACTCACGAGACCGGGGAAACGGAAAAGCTCCAGTAGAAAGGAGAGTTCTGATCTAAACTTGCTTATTAAGGAGTTGTGCATCTCTAAGCCTTTCTCTTTCCTTGACCACTTCTAGCTCGGATGCAAGCCTTGTAACTATCTCCTACATAGCCGAGAGGCTCTCCCTATTAAGTGCCTCGCCCTGTGAGGAAGTTTATATTCCTTGCATTTCACACCTGTAGCGATGGATGTTTTTCTCAGGAAGCCCGTATACATTCCACCTTTTTAGACCGCCAATAACCTCCAACCATATTCTTTCAACATCCTTGTCCGAAGGTTGGGTTGGCTCGCCCGATTCACCAGCTGGCTGATTACGAATGAAGTCCTCCACGGTACTTTCGTAGCAATCATATATTATTTTAAATTAAATTAGTATATAAAAAATCTTATAAAAGTAAATTATAACACTTAAGAAAATTTGGAAGTTTATATATGTAGTCTGTGCCTGGTCCTCGACCCACATATCTGCATCCCTCTCTTTCTTCTTCTTTAAAATATGTGTCTCCCTAAATAGCTCATCTTGCTGTATTGGACGCCCATACTTCTTTTCTGAAAACAAATTAATTTGGTTAATAAATAGAATTGGTATACTTAGAAAAGTAAAGGCGTAATAATTTAAGGAATTATCAATCTTCTTCTTATTGTCCCGATGCTGATAGCACCCCCTAGTGTGCAAGGAGCCTCCGTTCTCGGATGAGTGAGTTTTCTTTCCTTGTTCGCTTTTCTTTAAGAAGTCCTCGGTTTGCCATTGCCTTAAAAATTTATCCCATAAATGTCGTAGACACTAGTTAGGCATCTTGTTCTTCTTTCTACCATCCGAGAAATGATCCACCAATCTCTTGCGGGTTTTATGATGAAAATATGCAGCCACTTCCTCGCTATAATGGTCTTCCTATACACACTTACTCTGCATAGAAAAAATTAAATATTAGATGGAAACATCATCAATATAAATTATTAAACTGCTTAAAAGAACATTTATACCTTAAACTGATTGAAAATTTACTCCTTCAGCAAGTATGGGAAATCACTCCAAGTCACATAGGGACCATCATAAAGCTTTTTGATCGCATTGGTGATTATCTTCGTAGTCTGGTTGCCCGACTTGAACCTACAATTTAACAATAAAAACACGTGAAAATATTAGTTAAAACATTATAAAGCAATAAACACAAAAATAACAAATAACTCTTACTTGTTCCCCTTAGGGACTATGATGATCCTTCCATAACAATTGTAATGCACTACCTCTGGATCATCATCCTCAATATGTATATCAGAGGCATGTGTAGACGGTGTAGATGGGGACTTAGAGATATGGTCTCAGAGGCGAAGTCCTGAAATGGATGGAGTAGATGATGAAGATGGATGCGATCTCTGTGACTGCGACATTGCTGGATACAATCCATGTGGCTGTGATACAGATGGCTGTGACCCATATGGCTGTGATATGGATGGTTGCGATCCATGTGGTTGTGATATGTAGGACTGTGATCCATGTGGTTGTGATGCAGATGGTTGCGATCCCCTTAGAATAACTCTTACCTGTTCCCCTTAGGGACTATGATGATCCTTCCATAACAATCGTAATGCACTACCTCTGGATCATCATCCTCAGCATGTATATCAGAGGCATGTGTAGACGGTGTAGATGGGGGCTTAGAGATACGGTCTCAGAGGCGAAGTCCTAAAATGGATGGAGTAGATGATGAAGATGGAAGCGATCTCTGTGACTGCGACATTGCTAGATGCAATCCATGTGACTGTGATACAGATGGCTGTGATCCATATGGATGTGATATGGATGGTTGCGATCCATGTGGTTGTGATATGTAGGGCTGTGATCCATGTGGTTGTGATGCATATGGTTGCGATCCAAATGGATGTGAGGTAGTTGAATTGTATGACGGACGTATAGTCCTATGGCCCTATGATGGAAGACATGGTGTCTGGATGAAAGTATAGTACTGGTGATGCTGTGGCAGCTCAATATAGTCGTGTGGTGGAGTATAAGACATAGGCATCTGTGAAGAGGCTGGAAATGAGGGAGTAGTATTATCCCCAGATTCTACCCTCCTCTTTCCATAGCCTTTTCTCGACCCCGAGAACTAGTAGGGTCATTGTTACCTTGACCTTTGCCTGCCATCTGCATAATATAATACATATTTAGAATGACAAAATAAGAAACTAGTTATAACACGAGAGTGCCTTTAAAAAACCAACTTGTTAATCCTCGTCGACATATTGTTCCTCGTCCTAGAATTCTTCGTCCTCACTTATTTCAATTTCATTAGTTGATTCTTCGTCCTCATTTTCTATAATTGTTACTTCATTTATATCAACTTCTTCCAATATGTGTTCAGGATGTTCCAAATCATTTTCTAACTGATTGTCCACTATTTGGTGAATGCTTGAGATATGGTTTTGATATGCAACATCTAACACATTCTCGACTTTCACCCTACATACATGCTTAGTTTTGATTACAACCCACCAATCAGACTTATTCCGCTGCAATGGATAAGGAGCATAATACACTTGCCTAATATTATGTGCAATTATAAAAGGATCATAGCGATCACAATCTGTCACGATCCGAAATCCCAACCTCGAGGTCGTGATAGCGCCTAACATCCACTTGCTAGGCAAGCCGACGTGAAATAGTTAAATAGCCAAATTGTTTTAACAATTAAAACACAATAATGATATACAACGAGGAATATAAACTCAATCCAACACAATACTAATATAAGTCATATGATAATATCTACTCCCAGAAATTCGGAGTCACGAGTACACGAGAAACTAGAAGTCTACAAACAAAGTCTGAAATAAATAAAGCTGTTTCGAAGGAAATAACAATAAAGTTGGAAAAGGAAGCGGACTTCCAGGTATGAAGACGCTAGCAAATCTACCTCGAGTTTCCGTATGCAATGACCCAAGTTCACGCACCTCACGTACCGCCAGTGATCAATTCCAATTGACGAGCGCAAAACACAACACAAAATTATTGCCCGCTAGTCAAAGATAGTGTAGTTTAATTATCGTCTCCACAAGGATTGGATTTGAATAGTGCTCGAATAATCTTCAGTTGATTACTATCCAGGAAAATTAACACTTGATTTGATGACTATTACTATGATTAACTACTGAAATTTAAGCAATTAATAATTGATCACAAAGGACATCAGATGAGCAACGAAGAACTATCAATGAGAGAAATAAGGGTAATGGACTAGACAGGTACAAGATAATTGACTCGGGATCCAATTCTTGAGTTAATTCACTTTATAATACTGTTGATTCTCACGAATTCAACATATAATCAGATTACACTTAAAGTTAATATTCCTCTTTCGATTAAATATTAATTTTAGCAATTAATCCAATTGAAGCACGGTAAACAATTGCAACGATTAAAATGATGGTTATGGTCTAAAGGGTAACTTCTCACGAATATTTCACTATTTTCTAGTTCTATTAACAATTCAAGAGGCTCTTTCGATTACCTATTTGAATCACTAATTTAAACTAGAGCATAAGACGTAATGAAATTCAATATCAAGCTCCTCTTTCGATTAAGCAAAATAATAAATAACTCCACAATACGAATTAAAACTCCATCAGTTAATTCCAACAATTATCAAGAATCTAATCCCTAATCAAGTTATCAAAACACCGTATCTGTGAACACCATAATGAAAATTACTCCATAGCTATGAAAAAGGTCATCGCAATGAGGTTTAAAAACATAGAAGACATTAATGATAATGATTCGATACAAACTTCCGTATTGCACCGATTGTTAGTTGAAATCTTTATGAATTCTTGAGTATTCTTGCCTTGGTTGGTTCTCCAATCTTTCGTAGGTCAAAAGTCCCTTCAAAAACGTATTTTTGTTGTATTTATATCTTGTAGGAATGGGCCCGGACGAAACTACCCTTTCCTAGCCGAAACAGGAAATAACTCTAACAAAATTGTTAACCCGCGTCGCGCCATGCGACGCGCTTGTGAGGATATTTAGAGAGCATGCAAAACGGAAAACTGCGCCGCGCCTCGGGGCACCTCGACTATGTCGTTTTCTCAGAGTAAATTGTTTCATCCACATTTTTGACATCCAGACTTGGTCCTCGACCCCCGAATGTGATCCCGACTTAATTTCTTGGGCTTCTACTCAGACTTCAAAGCTCCAACTTGTTCTATTTAGATCCAAATTACCTTAATAGCTCGGGATCATTTCCTGCAAGGCGTAAAACACATAATAAATGTAATTCACTATCATTTAAGCTCAAACACACGTAAAAAGCAATAATTGAGGTGCAATACTTCGTCCAAAACATGGGTTTCTAGCCTACCATCAAAACCACACACTTAGACTATTGCTCGTCCTTGAGCAATCAAGCTACACTTTACATAGAGACGACCTTTTCATCAAACAACTCCACTAACACATCATGCCAAGAATATTTAAAATAGACTAAGCACCATGTCATAACATCCTAGCCTCAAGACTCGACTCAAAATAACCACGTAGTTTTCACAACCTGCTCACTTACTTTAACACAGAGGCCAAAGACTTTACCTTACCTTCGCAAATCATGTTCCCTCACACAAACAATAGAGAGTAGTTCCACACACAGTAAAATTGAGAAACAAATAGGAACTCAAGATAGAAATAACTAACTCACTCTAAGAAATAAAATTCATGCGCCACAGAAAACGTACCATAGGCTTGCCCGTAGTATAATACTCTACTAATTGAGCTCATTCAATCAAGGATCAAGTAGAACTTTATTTTGATTGTAATGTAGGCTGCGAGACGGGTAGGATACATATGGATATAGTGACTACACCTCCCTGAGCACTTAAATGCATATATATTAACAATTCAAACCCCACACTTATGTTGAACCAAACCCCAACCTTCACATCATATTAACACCAAGCTCCCAATCTCTTTAAGCACAGACAAAGCAAGAGTTACCACTACCAAGGAATAATTTTGTTTATAAATATACAAACACCAACATTTTTTTTCTTTTTCTAGATTCTGATTTTCTCTTTTTTTTTTCTTTCAATTCCCTACAGGTGGCTCTCATAATATTTTTCAAACAGTGCATCTTTCTTCTTTTCTATAGTTCCATTCAAAAATCGAACCATGCCTCTACTTAGCTTTTAACAAGCTCATAAATATATCAAGTGCTCGAGAGAGGTAAACGGTTCAAACATATAGTCAATTCAAATAAAGGGGTTAGGCTTGTAGTGTGGTTGTCAAAAAAATAGGATTACATGCTCAAGAGGGCTAACTAGGATACACAATAATTAAGCAGGTCACATACATATAATTGGCTCACAAAGAAATGCCTATATCACTTCCTAGACTGATCAAGACTACTATTTCGCTTTGCAAATATACAGGGCAAGTTCTAGACATCAAATGGCATGCACATAATATCAACAAAAACCTCACTCACACATTGGAATATAACTCACTTAGGATCAGATCTATCCCGACTCTATAGTCAAAGCAATTAAGCAAAGTCACGATTAACAAATTTAAGGCACTTATACACAAGTCAAGAACTGAGCCTAAGCGTTACAACTAAGGCACTCACCACTCTTAAGGTATATGCAGTAAAGGAAAATTGCTTCAAATTAGCATTGTGACTCAAGATTTTTTATTCTTTTAAAACTACAAAAAAAAACTAAATACACTCAGTTCAAGTAAAACCCTTAGAAAAGAATTACGGAATAAAGACAAACCAGGGGGAAATCATTACACTACCTAAGAAAGTAAAATATAAAAAAAAATAACAGACATATTTTTCGTTTTTCAATTTTTTTTGATTTTGTTTTGTATTATTCTCGTTCGACTTCAAATCTCTCAAGAAACCAGCCGACGAAATCCATCGTCGGGAAGAGTCGAAACTAAACAATTAATTACTAACTATTACAGGTCGATAGAATTCAGAGTTATAATTTACAGACCATATTATCTAAGAAAGCAAGAAACAAATCAAACAAGGCCAATTGGCAAATAAAAAACAAACAAATAGTTTACGTCCTTATCCAATTGCATTGTCCCCAATGCAAAACAGTAAAAGAATAGTGAAAAGGTGACTCCCTGAGGCCCTTGGCCTACTCATCAACACCCTCGAAGGTGCGCAGGTACTCCTCATCATCGGAGAGAACATAGTTTACGTCCTTATCCAATGGCATCTGTGCTCCATCAGCCAAACCCAACCAATGCTGAGTGATCGCAGAGAGGGGATGGTCCTCCTACAGTTCTGCCAAGTCAGTCTCCCCTTCCCCCCGAGCAGCGCAAAGGTGCATATCAACAAATAGCAGCTGTAGTGTCTCCTCGACACAAAGTAATCTCTGATCCTCAAGAACAAGAATAGATGGGGGGTCTATCACAGTTGTGACATCAAAGGCATTAAGAGGCCATATCACAGGAATCGTCCGATCATAATTGAACTCCTCCTCCACATGGTGCATCCGCAAAAGACGGGTGATCATGCTCACTATATACAGGCGGCAGGCCCCAAATGGTCGTACTCGATCCATGTGCTCAAGCATAATCTTGCCCAGATCGAACTTCATTTGAGTCAAGATGGCATAAATGAGACACCTTCAACCTAGAGACATCCGTGTATTTATGGGTAGGAATGATCTTAGCATTAATAAACCGGAGAATGACCATGGCGGGACACTAGAAATCGTTCTTCTTCATGTATTTGTGGAACTCATTAGCATCCCGTGTCCACGTGGCAGAAGAATCAGTGCCACACAGTTGGCACCTAATATCATGATAGGGGGTCGACATAGTAACCTACGGAATAACTTATAAGAGTGCTCTGTGAACCCTATAATATGATTTATCACCCGTGAGGAAAAGGGGATCATCTTTCCTCTCACCTGCACCTCATACACCGCATCCAAACTGGCTTCAGGCTGCTAGTTGGCGTAGAACTCCTTCACCATGTTCACGTTCACCGACTCGCCGGGATGGAACAAGATTTCAAAACCTAGGTATCAGATATTGTTGTAAATCCCTAAGTACTTCCTGAACTAACATCTGGGTCGGGGCTCACCACCGGAACAAAGGTCCGGTACCACATCCTAGCATGAACTGGCACAACCCGAATGCCATACTTGCAGCCCGGTACTACATCCACATCAGGATCAATGCGCTCCACTTCCTTCTCCACTGGGGTGGGGGGAGGTGCCCGCCTACCTCCTCTACGGCTACTAGAGGTAATCTCGGAGGAACCTGTGTTAGCACGTTTGCTAGGACGGCGAGATATTGTACCTGCACAAGACGAACACAATTAGCCACAACACTTAAAACAAATAGCAAAACCAGACGGGGTAACCACACCACACTTATGTTATTGGCATGTTCACAAGTACAATGTATATCGGTGACTTAGACTACCCCAATGAAAGCATGCCACAAGTAATCAGCAACCCACCTAACCTCCAACATAACATTACAACAACATAACCACGGATTATACTAGTGTAAAATACAAAATGAAGAAGCTACACTAGTAACTAAGATAAGAAAAATAAGAAGTTATACTAATTTACTACCAACAAAATTAAGAAGGTACAATACAATACTACACAAGTACTTAGCATGAATCTGATACCCCAATTAGCACCTAGCAACACATAAGCATGGGGTGGTCAACCGATTAGCACTAGGGGCTAACACGTTAAAGTTTTACAACATAAGAACATGACCTCCCACCTCACACTTATCATCAAGCAACACATTATCTCATAACAATTATCATCCAATTAAGCAACAATTTCACCTTCTATGTCATTGAGGCATTTTATTAAATACATTGCATTCACCAAGTTCAACTCATAATTTCAACTTCAGATGGTCTACGACCACTTCACAACAACACCAATCAACCACCCAACAACAACCACAACACCACCATATCATAGCAACAACACAAAGTGCACAAAACTTACACAAAAATTACCAATTTTCGGCCATATATGCATTCCCACCAAACTCCATCATAAAATAATGCAAAAGGCACCAATACATACCAAAAATCTACCACAATCATAAGAACAATGAAAATCCCACAAGTTAAGCACAAAAATCTCAAAACTACAACTACCTAGGATTAGGTTGAACTAAACTAAAACTACCTGAATACTACAATTAGATACTAGAAGAAAGAGAAAAGATGGGAGGAGAAACTTACCTTGAAGGTGGATGGGAGTGATAGAGGGTGGGTGTGGAAGAAATTGAAGAAGAAGAAGAATAAAAAGAATGGAGGATTTTGTGGAGAGTTGGAGAGGAGTATTTGAGAAGAGAGTAATTGGAGAGGAGGACTAGAAATGGTGGTGGGGTCTGTTTTTAGGCAGAGGGGCGGGTGATTTGTTATTTGATTTTTCAGATTTATTTTTTTAAATTCTAGCCAAAACATTTGCACACCCGCATCGATGGGCGCGGCTTCCCATGCGGCGCGGCACTGGAGAAGTTCAAAGGCTTGAATTCTGACAGACGCACCCCATTGGCCTAGAGCAGTGCCCTTTGCGGCGCGCTAGGCCATTTTTCTCAGAGTTCCAATTTTTTCACATTTTAGCCTACGGGTTGCACCCCAACTCTATTGCATACTTAATTTTTGTCCAATTCATGCTCATACCTATTCAAACAATTATCAAAACTCCTAAACTCTAGCAATCCTACACTACAATTATCTAACTATTCTACAAAAGCAAGAAAAAGGGTTATAAGTAGTTACAAGTTGTAGTCGTCAGCTTCACTTCGTCACTTAGGCTCATTTGATTATGATGCTAGAGGATTGCTTGTCAAATCCTCCAACAAGGTACGATTTTAACCTGTGCCCATTTACTTTAAAGATTTCATGCCCTTCCTCATCTTGGATCTCAATGGCGCCATACAGTGAGACATGTTTAACCACATACAGACCTGTTCATCTTGACTTAAATTTTCTGGGGAACACCCTAAGTCTATTATTTTATAGTAAGTCTCTATCCTCTTCATGAAACGCCTTTGGCCTAATCAGACGATCATGACACTTCTTTGTCTTTTTATTGAAAATTCGTGCATTTTCATATGCGTCAAGTCTACACCCTTCCAATTCGTTCATCTGCGCCAACCTGTGTTCACCTACAAGAATAAGATCAAGATTAAGAATCTTAATTGCCCAATAAACTTTATGTTCTATCTCAAAAGGTAGGTGACACAATTTTCCATACAATAGTTTGAATGGTGAAGTCCCTATGGTCATTTTGAATGCAATTCTATACGCCCATAGAGCTTCATCCAGCTTTACAAACCAATCCTTACGAGAAGGACTAACAGTCTTTTCAAGAATTCATTTATGTTCACGGTTAGCCACTTCAACTTTCCCACTAGTTTGGGCAGTACGGGGTTCCTATTTTGTGCCTGAACCCATACTTGGATAGCAATGCAGCAAACTGCTTGTTCACAAAGTGTGACCCATTGTCACTGATAATCACTCGAGGTGTCCCAAAGAGGGTAAAGATTTTCTTCCGTAAGAACTCACACACCACTTGAGCATCATTGGTCCTAGTAGGGATTGCTTCGACCTATTTAGAAACGTAGTCAACAGCTAGTGGGATACACTCATAAGAATGCGACGATGGGAACGGGCCCATGGAGTCAATGCCCCAAACGTCAAAAATTGCACATACCAGAATGGAGTTGAGAGGTATTTCATCCCTCTTGCTAATATTACCTACCCTATGACACTTGTCACATGCAGCAACATATGCCCGTGTGCCTTTTTACAAAGTAGGCCAATAGAAATCAAATTCCATGACCTTTGTTGCAGTGCGATTTCCACCATTATGTCCTCTAGCTGCTCCGTCATGGCAATGAGATAGAATGCTTGCTATCTCTCCTTTAGGCACACATATTCAAATCACACCATCTGTACACAATTTAAACAAGAAAGGATTATTCCAAAAATAACTTTCTACCTTACCTTGAATCTTTCTTCTTTAATCACGAGCGAGGTCACGAGGCAATCATCCACTAGCCAAAAAGTTGGCTATATCAGCATACCAAGGCGGCCTTTCATGGACCGCAGCAATGGAGAAAATTTGCTCATCAAGGAACTCTTCCCTTATTTCAATTATTTCAACCGGAGGTCTCTCAAGTCGAGATAGATGATCTGCGACTTGATTTTCTCTTCCCTTCCTATCTTTGATCTCCAAGTCAAACTCTTGGAGCAACAACACCCACCGCATCATACGTGATTTGGAATCCTTCTTACTCAACATGTATTTCAAGGCTGAGTGATCAATATGTATAATCACTTAACTCCCCACCAGATATGATCTAAACTTGTCAAGAGAAATGACCACAACAAAGATCTCTTTCTCTGTAGTGGCATAGTTGACTTGAGCATCATTCAATGTCCTGTTTGCATAGTATTTGGGCCTAAACATCTTATCTTTTCTTTGCCCCAGAACGACCCCCATCGCTACATCACTAGCATCACACGTTATCTCAAATGGCTGGCTCCAATCGGGTGTCACCATAATAGGAGCACTCACAAGCTTTTCCTCTATCAATTCGAATGCTCTTAAGCACTCCACAGTGAAAATGAACTTGACATCCTTCGCTAGCAATGCAGTCAACGGCTTGGTAATGCTGGAAAAGTTTTTGATGAACCTCCTATAGAACCCATCTTGTCCCAATAAACTCGTTATGCTCTTCACAGAAATTGGTGGAGGGAGCCTAGCAATTACATCAACCTTAGCTATATCAACATCCATGCCATGTGCAGTCACTTTATGGCCCAAGATAATTCCCTCTTTCAGCATGAAGTGGCATTTTTCCCAATTAAGAACCAAGTGAGTGGCTTCACAACATTCAAGCACAAGCTCCAAATTCTTTAAGCAATCCTCAAAGTCATCACCAAAGAGGGTGAAATCATCCATGAATACCTCTAGACACTTTCAATTTAAATCGGAGAATGACATCATGGACCTCTGAAAAGTGGCAGGTGCATTACACAACCCAAATGGCATCCTCATGTAAGCAAAAATACTTGACGGGCAAGTGAATGTGGTCTTCTCAACATCTTCTGGGCAAATGGGTATCTAATTGTAGCCTGAGTACCCATCCAAGAAACAATAGCATCCATGTCCAGCCACTTTCTCGAGCATCTGATCAATGACGGGAAATGGGAAGTGGTCTTTCCTTGTTGCATCATTCAGCCTTCTATAATCAATGCACATTCTCCACCCAGTGAGTGTTCTTTTTGGGATCAACTCGTTATCTTCATTCTTCACCACTCTCATGCCCCCCTTCTTTGGTACAACTTGCACTGGACTAATACATTGGCTATTAGAGATGGGGAAAATCACTCCTGCATCTAACAATTTAATGATGTCCTTGTGCACTATCTCCTCTAAAAAACTTTTCAAATTGCGTTGGGGCTATACCACTGGCTTGCTATTTTCTTCCAGCAGAATTTTGTGCATGCAAATAGCCGGACTGATTCCTTGAATATCAGCTATACTCTAGCCAATGGCCTTCTTGTACCTTTTCAACAGCTCCACTAGTTTTTGCTCCCGTGTACTTGTCAAGTAAGCAGAAATAATCACATAAAAGCATATTTTAAGTGAGTAGGGAGGTTTTTTCAATTCCACACTAGGCTTAAAAGCCTCCTCTTTTAGTTCCTCCTCATCAACCACTTGATCCTCAGTTTCAAAAGCTTCAGCTTCTTTCTTTATTTTAGGATCTTCATTCTCCACTGTGCTAGACTGAGTAATACACTTCTCTAGAGTATCCCCCACAAGCTTGTCAAACTTGTATTTTTTATCCAATTAGCCAACAATATCTAGCTTGAAACACGAGTAGGCAGATGCCTCATCACTGGGGTATTTCATCATCCTCTTCATCTGGAACACCACTTTCTCATTGCCCACTCTGAGAATAAGCTGCCCCTTATAGATATCAAGGATAGCTCTGCTTGTACATAAAATGGCTTCCCTAGAATTAGAGGCACCTCCTTGTTCACCTCCATATCCACCACAATAAAGTCTACGGGGAACCCAAACTTCTCCACCCAAACTAGAATATCCTCAATGATTCCCTCAGGCAAAATGGTGGTCTGGTTAGCTAGTTCTAGGGACACAAGTATAGATTTGATCACTCCAAGCTTTCTTTCCAGTTTCTTGAACACAGACAAAGGCATTAGATTTATAGACGCACTAGAATCACAGAGGGCCTTGTCAAATATCTCACTCCCCAAAGAGCATGGTATGGTGAAATTTCCTGGGTCCCTACACTTTTGGCGAATTTAATTTTGCAATATGGCATTGTAGTGGGTATTCAGCTTGGCCATTGTTGTCTCCTCTAATTTTCTCTTGCCAGACGGGATTTCTTTCAAGAACTCTGCATAAGGAAGCATCTGAGTGAGTACCTCTATGAAGGGAATGTTCACATAAAGTTGCTTGAGCATCTCTAAGAACCGCCCAAATTATTTGTCAAGTTTTTCCCGCTTCATCTTTTGAGGGAATGGTAGAGCTGGCATATGTCTACTTTCTTCAATCTGCTTTTGCACCCCACTACTCTGGCCTTTCTTCTCTTCACTCTTTTTCTCTTCTGGTGTCTCAGTCTGCTTGTTCACCACCTCAGGTCTAGCTTTCACCACTGGGTAAGCCAATGTTTTTCCACTTCTCAGATATACATCTTTGATTGTTTCCTTTGGGTTCTTTTTAGTATCAGAGGGTAGAGTCCCAGGATCCCTATCAGATAACAAATTTGAAAATTTTCTCATTTGCCTTTCTAAATTCCGGATAGCCGTCCCTGCTCCCAGATGGTTGTGCCTTGAGTCTCAAAAGTATCATTTGATTTGCTGATGAACGTCTTCATGAGATCTTCCATACTAGACTGATTTGATTATTGTGGCTGGTATTGCTGCCTTTGCTGGTTCTAAAACACTGGTGGTCCTTGACCTTGGGTCTAGGAATATTTTGTTACCATGAGTTCAAACTCCCACTAGGTGAACTCCACGATAAACCTGGATATCTTTTCCCCATAGCATTATAGTTGTTCCCACCTTGGTAGTTTCCTCTATTATAGTTCCCCACAACATTGACTTCCTCAGGTAAAGCTTAACACTCATGTGTAGGGTGTCCTATTCCACAAAAATCACATACTAGTTGCGGCTCACTCTGTACCTTGGCCAATATCAGCTTTCTTATCTCCTTGGTCATGGTGTCGAGCTGGGCTTGCATGGATGTGTTAGAGTCCACATGGTGAACCCTAACTGATTTTCTTCTGTCATTACTCTCAACCGTCCACTGGTTAGTATCCTTAGATAATACATCAAGGATTAAGACAACCTCATCCAGAGTTTTCTTTATTAGTGGACCTCCACATGCAGTATTCAGAGTTTGTCACGCAGAAGGTGTCAGTCCATCCCAAAAATCCTCGAGTTGTATCCACAAATCAATTTCGTTGTGCTGACACTTTCTGACTATCTCCTTGAATCTTTCCCAAGCTTCAAAAACTTTTTATGTCTCCTTCTGGCAGAAATTGTGGATTTCTCTGAAGTTTCCTATTTTTGCAGCTGAAAAGTACTTGTCAAGAAACGTTTTGGTCATATCTTCCCATGTCCTGATCGACCCTGTGGGTAAGCTATGAAGCCAGTGCTTCGCGTCATCTTTCAATGAAAAGGGGGATGCCCTTAAGTAGACCGCATCTTTTGATACTCCATTATATTGGAAGGTGTTCATGATTTCTTCAAAGTCCATCAGGTGAGTGTTAAGATATTCATTCACCTTCCCTCTGAAGATACAGTTGTTTTGGATGGTTTGAAGGAAGCATTGCTTCAACTCGAAGTTGCTTGCTGCTATGGGTGGAGGTCTGACACTTGACAGTCCTTGATTTTAGACTGGTCTGGCATAGTCGGGTCAATGATCTTCCAGGCCTGGGTGCTGCATTTTCGAACTGGTCTTCAACCAAGGGTCGGTTTAGATAGAATCTTTGACCCCCACCATATTCGATAATGTTCTCAATAGCTCTGACGGCTGCTTCAGCTGCTATCCGTGCAGCTTCTTGTTGTACCGCCTCTCTTGCAGCTAAGTCTACTCTATCAATCTCTTTGTTTGCCATGTTATCTTCAGTCGAAGTATGACCCTAGAAATTTTCTATTAATTCTCTTTCTTTCCTCAGTTGTCACAGGTGTTTCTCCAACTCTGGTTCGTAGGGTATCACTTCCTTTGAAGAAGATCGAGTCATATACAGAAGAAATCAAACATGTATTCTGCACACATGTGAGAAAACATGAATATACTAAAGTAAAAATTTGTTCCTGAATTATTACTAAAAACTATTTTAGTCAGTATTGATTGCCAATCCCCGGCAACGATGCCAAAATTTGATGAGCACAAAACACAACACAAAATTATTGCTCGCTAGTCAAAGATAGTATAGTTTAATTATCATCTCCACAAGGATTGAATTTAAACAGTGTTCGAATAATCTTTAGTTGATTACTATCCAGGAAGATTAACACTTGATTTGATGACTATTACGACGATTAACTACTAATATTTAAAAAATTAACAATTGATCACAAAGTACATCAGATTAGCAATGAAGAACTATCAATGAGATAAATAAGGGTAATTGACTCGGAATCCAATTCTTGAGTTAATTCATTCTATAATACTGTTGATTCTCACGAATTCAACAGATAATCAGATTGCACTTGAAGTTAATGTTCTCTGTCGATTAAACTTTAATTTCAATAATTAATCCAAGTGAAGCACGCTAAACAATTACAACGAATAAAATGATGGTTATGGTCTAAAGGTAACTTCTCACGAATATTTCCCGATTTTCTAGTTCGATTAACAATTCAAGAGGCTCTTTCGATTACCTATTTGAATTACAAATTTAAACTAGAGCATAATATGTAAAGAAATTCAATATCAATCTCCTCTGCCGATTAAGCAAAATAAGAAATAACTCCACAATACGAATTAAAACTCCATTAGTTAATTCCAACAATTATCAAGAATTGAATCCCTAATCAAGTTATCAAAACACCGTATCTGTCAACACCCTAATGGAAATTACTCCATAACTATGGAAAACGTCATCTCAATGAGGTTTAAAAACATAGAATACATACATGATAATGATTCGATTCAAACTCCCGTATTGCACCGATCGTCAGTTGAAATCTTGATGAATTCTTGACTTCTTGCTTTGGTTGGTTCATCAATCTTTCGTAGGTCAAAATTCCCTTCAAAAATGTAATATTGGTATATTTATACCCTGTAGAAACGGGCCCAGATGAAACTATCCTTTACTAGTCCAAACAAGAAATAACTCTGACAAAATTGTACACATGCGCCGCACGACGCGCCGCATCATGCGGCGCACTTGTGAGGATATTAAGAGAGCATGGAAAATGCCTGTCAGACCCAATTTACACTACTGCACCATGCCTCACGGCGCCCCATGCGGCGCGACTGTGTATTTTTCTCAGAGTAAATTGTTTCATCAATTGTTTCCAGACTTGGTCCTCGACCCTCGAACGTGATCCCGGATTAACTTCTTTGTCTTCTACTCAGACTTCAAAACTCCAACTTGTTCGATTTAGCTCTAAATTACCTTAATAGCTCGGGATCATTTCCTGCAAGGCATAAAACACGTAATAAGTGTAACTCACTACCATTTATGCTCAAACACACGTAAAATATAGTAATTAGAGTGCAATACTACAGCTAAAATACGGGTTTCTAGCCTACCATCACCAGTATCTGCACATAAAGTGCAGAAGTGTAGTATGAGTACAACTGACCCAATGTACTCCATAAGTGTTGAGCCTAACCTCGACGAGGTAGTGACGAGGCTATGATAGGACACCTACATAAATAAACATGCACAAGTAGATATAAAGCGGCAACGATAATAACAGAGAATGGTAGCGTACAAACTGGGAGGGGACACGCAAGAAGGAGAAAAATATCATAATTGCGACAGGTTTGAAATCGTGAAATAGCCAAGTAATCATCGACCATGGAATCAGATAAACCAATTATGTGAAGATGGCACGACATCACCCTTCATGCTTTTACTCTCGCCCTTACCACAAAATGATGATATAAGTAAAATGAAATAACACGGTATCACCCTTCGTGCTTTTACTCTCATCTTCACCTTGTAACAATGAATGAATGAAATGAATGGAACGGCATCACCCTTCATGCTTTCACTCTCTTCCTTACCATGTAATAATGAATAAATGAGATAAATGGCATAACATCACCCTTCGTGCTTTTACTCTCTTTCTCGCCATGTGATAATGAATAAGTGAGATAAATGACACGACATCACCCTTCGTGCTTTTACTCTCTCCCTCACCATGTAGTGATGATAGTATGAGTTCGAGTAATAAATAATGCAGAGAATGTATGCCAAACATGATGCTAAGATACCATACTTCAACTTCTAGAAATACTTGCTAATTATAAAAAGGCAATAATTACGAAACGAGTAATCAAAGAAATAATAATCTAACCTAAACATGGATATCATAATTTAAAAAAAATAATAAAATACAAGGAAACAAGTTCCACCTGCATGCTTTAATCCAATAACAATGCATAAGTACTGGTCACCTTGCATTTACGTTGTTCCCACACATAAAACACGTAGCAAATAGACTAACAAGTCCTAATCCCTCAAGTCAAGGTTAACCACGACACTTACCTCGCTCTACAATCAAATCAAAGCTCAGCCGGGGCCTTTCCTCTAAAATTCGCCTCCAAGCCAATCAAATCTAACCAAATATAGTTCAAACAATTCAAAGTAAGCTTTAGAAACTAGCCACTGGTTAAAAAGGTTCAACCTTTAATGATTTTAGAAAAAATCAACAAAAGTCAACCCCGGGCTCGCTTGGTCAAAACCCGAGATTCGGACCAAAACCCGAATACTCATTCACCTCCGAGCCCGATTATGTGATTTGTTTAGAATCCGACCTCAATTCGAGGTCTAAATTTTAATTTTATAAATATTCCCAATTCTACCTAAATCCCTAATTTCTACCATGAAAATCCTAGATTTGAAGTTAAACTCTAAGATATATTGATGGAATATGATTAGAAATATATTAGAATCACTTACCTAAAGTTTATAGATGAAAATCCTTCTTCAAAATCACTTCCTACCGAGCCTAGGGTTCCAAAATATGAAAATGAGGCTAAAAATCCCGTCCCTCAGCTCTTTGTCCAGTCGCAGGTGTCGCAAATGCGACATTGTGAGAACCCCACAAATGCGAAAGAAGTCATCGAAAAAGCGAATTCCCCACATCCCTAATATTATCGCAATTGTGATGACTGATTCGCAAATACGAACATTGGATCTTCGCAAAAGCGATCAAATGATCGCAAATGCGATCTCTACTGATCCCAGACCACCTTCGCAATTGCGAACAAAGTATTAACAAATGCGATCATAACAGACTAGGCCATACATCGAAAATTCGACTTCAAATCTTGCATTTGCGAGGCCTGCAATACTAATTCACACCAGCAACACCAAAACTATCCCAAACACTCTGAGACGCGTCGAAACGCTCTCGAGCCCCTCGGGCTCCAAACCAAATATGCACACAAGTCTAAAAATATCATACAAACTCGCTCACGCGATTAAAATACTAAAACAACACCTATAACCACGAATCAGACATCAAAATGTATGAAATTTTCAAAGAAACTCAAGAACTTTCAAATTTACAATTGGACGTTCGAATCATGTCAAATCAACTTCGTTTTGCACCAAATTTTGTAGACAAGTCATAAATAGTGAAATGAACCTATTCCAAACTCCGGAACCGAAATTCGAACTCGGTAAATACAAAGTGTCATGACCCCAATTTCCCTCCGTAGGATGTCGTGATGGCACCTAGTCTCTACGACTAGGTAAGCCTAATATTTGATAATAATTGAACAGATGCAATTAACAAAATACTTAAAACCAGTCTCATAAACTCATATAACTTCTGAACAACAAAATCTCAACCATACAATCCGCAAGAACCGTGGAACAGAGTCATAAGCTCTATAGAATAAAATTAAGAGATCTAATACATTACTGTTTGAAAGTAATACAACAAGAGGTAAAAAAAGGAAGGTGACTCCGAGGCCTGCGGACACCGAGCAAGCATACGTTGAAGTCTCCGTAAGGTAGCTACAAATTATCTCTAACGACTGACACGAGCATACATACCAGGATCAGTATAAAAATATGCAGAAGCGTAGTATGAGTACATCACAACGGTACCTAGTAAGTATCAAGCCTAACCTCATTAGAGTAGTGACAAGGCCAGGTCAAGACACCTACTAGGATATAAATAAGCAGTATGAAAATGTAATAAGGATATATAATGGATAGCAAAGAAATAACCGATACGAAACAAGACAATAACATGAATTACTACCGGAAATTAGGCACGAAAGTAGCATAAAAGAGCAAATAAGGAGCGAGGTCCAAAAATGATCATGTACGGGCAGCAACTGCTAAACAAGGAAGAACAAAACAACAGAAACGTCCCCACAAAAACTGCTTGCAAAAAGAGATATATAACAAGAATCACAGTGAGGTACCGCCTATTGTACAATAAGAATCACCACCGAGGTACCGCCTCGTATGAATCAAGAATCACCACTGAGGTACCACCTTGTATACACATTTTAGAATCTCAATCGCAATATTTCCTTATACCGCCGCGTGAGCCTTACGTTTAAAATAGGTTTTGAAAATAGTTTTTCCCAAATATCTACATGCACTTTAGCCTACCTTATGACGCCACGTGGGTTTACATAGTTCCCCTACAAGCAACATGTACATAAGTCCCACCTTATACCGCCGCATGCACATTAACCCCAAGCCTTATACTGCCGCATGCGCGTCAATATCATTTCACAATAACAACTCGCACCACAAGTGCTCATATATCACAAATTGCCAATAATCAACAATATCAAGGTTTCCACAACAATAGCCCACGGATCCACCACAACATTTACAAGAATAGCAATAACAATAATGAATGTAAAATATTTAACAAGAAGATGTTTCAACAATAATAATTTCGTCTCAACGTGATAACGACTTCACAACTTCAACACCAATAACTCAACAATACGAACAATGTATAACCACGATGTTAAGTAAGAATAACTCACAATGGAATAGATAACGTATAAAATTGACTTCAAATAATCAGAATCAACAAGGGAAAGGATACCATGAATAATAACTCCAAATAATGGAAATCAACAAAGAAAGAGATAATATGAACAATAACTTCAAATGATGATAATCAACAATGAAAGAGGTAATATGAATAATAATTTTAAATAATGATAATCAACAACAAAAGATATAACACGTAACAATCAAAGAGGCGATAAGATCAACTAAAGCATGGGAGCAATTTTACCAATTAAATTGTAGAACAAGTAATAATGAAGACGTTTAAGGCATGTAAGGATAGACTAACACATGTAATAATAAATTGACTATGAGAATTTAGAAAATTATATGATGATTAATTTAAGACATGGAAGGAGTATGAGTAGCCTAAACCGGTCAAATACCACGTACAACCTGTGTACCCACTCGTCATCTTGCGTACACGGATTTCACATAACATAAATGAATCATTCAATGCCAATCCTAAGGGGTAGCTTCCCCCTCACAAAGTTAGGCAAGACACTTACCGCAACTTGGCCAATTCAACACTCGTAAATAGCTTTTCCTTTACCATTTGCCTCCACACGGCTCAAATCTAACAAAAATTCACTTAATATCATCAAACAATGCTTGAGAATTCAATTGAAATAGATAAAGCTAAGATGTTTACACTTTTTCCAAAAAGTCAACAAAAGCCAACCTGGGGCTCGCCCGGTCAAAACTTGGTTCCAGTGGTAGACATCGACTACCCATGACCCCACGAGTTCATATATGTGATTAGTTTCAAAATTCGAGTCCAAATCGACTCTCAAAACTCAATTTCTTATTTTTCAAAAACATGACAAAGTTTCACAAATTGTCACTTTGATTCACATGATTTTGGTGTTAAAATCTAAGATATGTTGATGGAATATGATTAGAAATGGATTAGAATCACTTTCTCAAAGTTTGTAGTTGAAAATCCCCTCTCCAAATCGCCTCCTACCGAGTCTAGGGTTCAACAATAAGATAATGAGTTAAAAAATCTCGTCTCCCAAACCTTTAACCAGCTGCAGATGTTACATTTGCGACATATGTGAACCCTCGCAATTGCGGATCAGGGCTCACAATTGCAAACCCTGACAGCCTAAGCCAATATCGCATTTGTGATAAATACTTCACAATTGTGAAGCTGGGTACTACGCAAATGTTCGCAATTGCGAACTCTGTTCAAAATTTACTTCCTTCGCAAATACGAAGGGGAAGTTGTATTTGAGACAACTGCTCCCCTTCTATTATCTTCACAAATGCGAGCCTGGTGTTCGCAATTGTGATACCAGAGCACCAGACACCAAATTTTTGCCAACTTCAGTCCAAAACACTCCGGAATATGTCTAAAACTCATCCGAGCACTCGGGACTCCAAACCGAACACCCACATAAGCCTAAAAACATCATACGAACTCACTCGCGTGATCAAAACACAAAAATAACATCTAAAACTATGAATCAAACACTAAAACGCATGAAATTCAATGAAAGTTTCAAGAACTACTATAGTTACAATTAAACGTCCGGATCCTATCAAATCAACTCCAAATGACACCAAATTTTGCAGACAAGTTCTGAATACCATATTGGACCTATTCCAAGTTCCAAAATCAATTTCCAAGATCGATCGCTAAAAGTCCACCTATGGTCAAACCTTTCAATTCCAAATTGCCAAAATTTGGAAAATTAACGTAAATCAACCTACGGACTTCTAAAATCAATTCCGGCCATACGCCCAAGTCCGAAATCACGATACAAAGCTATCAGAGCCATAAAACACAGTTCCGGGGTCGTTTCACAAATGCCAAAGTTTGGTCAATAGTTTCTAATTTAAACTTCTAATTCAAGGATCAATTGTCTAAATCAACCCAAAAGCTTTTCGAAACAGAACTAACCGACCTTCCAAGTCATAAAATCATAAGCACACAAGTGTGAAGCAATAAAAGGGGTAACATGGCGCAATTAAACAAAATGACCGATCGGGTCATTACATTCTCTCCCTCTTAAAACAAACGTTCGCCCTCGAATGTGCATAAGGACATGCCTGGAATGGTGAATAGATGAGGATCACGACTTCGCATGTCTTGCTTAGTCTTCCAGGTCGTCTCCTTGGTCGGATGACCCCTCCATTGAACTTTTACTGAAGCAATATTCTTTGATCTTAACTTTCGGACATGTCTGTCCAACATGGCCACATGCTCCTCAATATAAGTCTAATCCTCATCCAATTGGATTGTGCTGAAGTCTAGAACATGAGACTGATCACCATAATACTTTCGAAGCATAGAAATATGGAATACCGTATGAATTACAGATAGACTAGCTGACAATGCAAGCTTGTAGGCCACCTACCCAATCCTCTCAAGGATCTCAAAAGGTCTGCTACACTTAGAGCTAAACTTACCCTTCTTTTCGAACCTCATCACACCCTTTATGGGTAAAATCTAGAGCCAGGCTCGCTCTCCAACCATGAATGCAACATCGCGAACCTTCCGATTCGTACAACTATTCTGTCTAGACTGGGCTGTATGAAACCGATCCTGAATCATATTAACCTTCTCCAAAACATCTCAAACCAAATCCGTGCCTTATAACTTAGCTTCTCCAGGCATAAACCACCCAACTGGAGAACGACACCGTCTCGCATATAGGGCCTCATAGGGAGCCATGTGAGTACTCGACTGGTAGATGTTGTTGTAGGAAAACTCCGCAAGTGGCAAGAACTGATCCCAAGCACCCCCAAAATCCATAAGAGAGCCACAAAGCATATCCTACAATATCTGAATAGTGCACTCGGACTGTCCGTCCGTCTGAGGGTAAAATGTTGTACTCAACTCAACCCGTGTGCCTAGCTCACACTGTATGGCTTTCTAGAAATGCGATGTGAACTGCGTACCCCAGTCAGAGATGATGGATACCTGTACGCCATGAAGTCCGACAATCTCACAGATATAAACCTAAGCTAGCTGCTCTAAAGAATAGGTAGTCACTACTAGAATGCAATGAGCCGACTTGGTCAACCTGTCCACAATTACCCATACCGCATCAAATTTCTTTTGAGTTCGTGGGAGCCCACCAACGAAGTACATGGTTACACGCTCCCATTTCTACTCGAGAATATCAAGTCACTGAAGCAAACCAATCGGTCGCTGATGCTTATACTTCACCTGCTGACAATTCAGGCATCGAGCTACATACTCCACTATGTCTTTCTTCATCCTCCGCCACCAATAGTGTTGCCTCAAGTACTGATACATCTTAGCAGCACCCGGAGGAATGGTATACCGCGAACTGTGGGCCTCCTGAAGAAATAACTCACACAAATCATCCACATTGGGCACACATAACCGGATCTGCATCTGTAACACACTATTATACCAAATAGTAACCTCCTTAGCATTGTCGTTCTGAACCGTGTCCTTAAGGACAAGCAAATATGGGTCATCATACTGATTCTCTCTAATACGATCATATAGAGAAGACTGGAAACCACGCAGGCAAGAACTCATCTAAGCTATGAAACATCTAATCTAACAAACTGGTTGGATAAAGCCTGAATCTCCAACGCTAATGGACTCTCCGCTACCGGTAGATATGCTAAACTACTCAAGCTCTCTACCTTTTGACTCAAGGTATCGGCCACCACATTGGCCTTTCCAGAGTGATATAGAATGGTGATATCATAGTCCTTAAGCAACTCTAACCACCTCCGCTTCCCCAGGTTAAGATATTTCTATTTGAACAGATATTGTACACTCCGGTGGTCGCTAAAGACCTCATAAGGGAAACCGTACAAATAATGCTTCCAGATCTTCAATGCATGAACAATGGCAACCAACTCTAGGTCATGGAATGAATAATTCTTCTCATGGGTCTTCAGTTATCGAGATGCATAGCTAATCACCCTACTATTTTGCATCAACACCGTACCAAGGCTAACACGCGATGCATCACAATACATAGTATACGACCCCGAACCCGTAGACAACACCAACACTGGGGCTGTAGTCAAAGCAGTCTTGAGCTTTTGAAAGATGGCTTTACACTCCTCGGACCACCTAAACGGAGCATCCTTCTGGGTGAACCTGGTCATAGGTGCAACAATAGATGAAAAACCCTCTACAAAATGACGATAATACCCGGCAAAATCTAGGAAACTCCAAATCTCGGTGACTGAAGACGGTCTGGACCAACTCTGTCCTACTTCAATATTCTTCGGATCTACCTTAATCCCCTCACTCGACACCACATGACCCAAAAATGCCACCGAATTAAGCTAAAATTCAAACTTTGAGAACTTTTCATATAACTTCTTTTCTCTGAAGGTCTCGAGCATGATACTCAAGTGCTGCTCGTGATCTTCCCGACTGCGGGAGTACACCAAGATGTCGTCAAAAAACACAATGACGAATGAATCAAGATAAGGCTGGAACACACTATTTATCAGGTGCATAAATATTGTTGGGGCATTGGTTAGCCCAAATGAAATTACAAGGAACTCGTAGTGACCATACCGAGTCCTAAAGGTAGTCTTCGAAATATCCGAATCCCCAATCTACACCTGATGATAACCTGACCATAAATCAATCTTTAAGAACATTCTAGCACCCTGTAACTGATCAAATAAGTCATCAATACATGTCAATGGATACAAGTTCTTCATTGTAATCTTATTTAACTGCCGATAATCAATACACATGCACATAGAACCATCCTTTTTCTTCACAAACAAGACTGGAGCACCCCACAGCGACACACTAGGCCGAATGAAACCCTTATCAAACAGCTCTTACAACTGCTCTTGTAACTCCTTCAGCTCCGTTGGGGCCATACGATATGATGGAATAGAAATGGTCTGAGTGCCCGGCAACAAGTCAATACCAAAATTGATATCCTGTCGGGCGGCTTGCCCAAAAAATTTGCTGAAAATACATTTAGAAAGTCTCTCACTACCGGAACTGACTTAGCGGTAGGAGTATCAACATTGACATCTCTCACCAAGGGTAGATAAGCATCATATCCCTTCTCAACCATCTACTGAGCCTTCAGAAATGATACAACCCTGTTAGGAACATAATCTAATGCATCCCTCCATTCTAACCATGACAAACTCAACATAGCCAGCGTCACAATGGCAATCTAAAATAGCATGATAGGGCGACAACCAGTCCATGCCCAAGGTAACATCAAAGTCTACCATACTAAGTAACAATAAATCAACTCTAGTCTCAAAACCACTAATATAACCAAACATGACTAATACACACGGTCCACAACAATAGAATCTCCCACAAGCATGGACACATAATAGGAGAACTCAAGAAATCACAAGATATATCCAAATACAGAGAAAAGTAAGATGACACATATGAATAAGTAGATCTAGGAATCAAAGAAGACTGATGCATCTCTATGGAAAACCAGAACTATACCTGTAATGACTGAGTTTAAAGCAACTGCCTCCGTCATACTCGAAAAAGCATAGAATATTTTCTGGCCTCCCCCTCTAGGGCGACCTCTACCCGCCCATCTCCCACCCTAGCTGGCTATGTGGGTGGAGCGGTAACTGTGGTAGCAATCATGGCCTGAGAAGTCTGTGGACCTGACTGAATCTGTAGAGCCTGAGTAACCTGTGGAGGTGCACCCCTCCTGACTCTAGGGTAGTCCCTAACTATATGGCGGGTATCACCACACTTAAAGCAAGATCTTGGTGGGAGTGGCTGTTAGGACTGGCTCGGGCCTGGTCGGCTGGACTGACCATGGAGGTACACTAGAAAGTGGCTGAGCAAAGTGTGTAACCTGAGACCCCAGAGCAACTGGAGCACCACTAGAAGCTGGAAGTGCTGAATGAACTAGACGAATCATATTGCCTCTACCATGATGGGCTGTAGCTGCAGCATTACCACCACTCAATCCTCCCATACCTCGAGGACTCTTGGCCTCCCTATCATCTTTCTCACGACCCCGCATACCCTCCAACCTCTGTGCAATCTCAACCGCCTAATTGGTATGGAGTATCTGTCTCCAACTCTCTAACTGTGCTGAATCTAATACCATAGTTGAGCCCCTCGATAAATCGACGGACTTGCTCTCTGACATTAGAAACCAAGGCAGGTTCATGTTTTGACAAGTCACTGAATTAGACAGCATACTCCGATATTATCATATCACCCTAGTATAGCTGCTCAAACTCTACGCGCCATGCATCCCGAAGGGTCTGAGGAACAAACTCTCTCAAAAATAACTCTGAAAATAGAGTCCAAGTGAGTGAAGTTTCCTCGCTTGGGCTACCCACCTCGTTCGCTCGCCACCACTGATATGCCGCTCCTTTTAGCTGAAACGTAGTAAAAGCAACCCCACATCATAGGTAATGCCCGGTCTAGTGATAGTCTCCATAATACCCATAGTGAGGAGAATACTTTGGCACTCCTCAATAAAACCATGTGCATCCTCTGAAGCTAAACCGCTGAAAGTAGGAGGGTGATACTTCTTGAACCTCTCGAGCCTAAGCTACTCCTCCTCAGATGATGCTGCCCTAACCATAGACTGAACTGGAGCAATAGGCTATACCGGTATAACCTCTAGGACATGATCAACTTGGACCCGCTGCTCTGGGGTATGAGCTGTGGGAGTTTGAGAGCCTCCCCTAGCCTGAGATGTGGTTGGTGCAAGTGGAATCAACCCCACTTGAGATAAGGATGTGTCGGGGCCGGGGCGAAGGCCGAGAATGGGCACGTGGTGCAGCTAGAGCACCGTCCCAAGCTGCTACAGAGGAGCCATCAGTAGCTATAGTTAGAGGGCAGGCATCTGATGCGCCTGTTACTGCCCCAGCACTGCAGGAGACTCTCGCCTAGATTTTTAGCATGTTTCGCACTCTAGCTCAGGCAGGGTTGATTCTACTTGCTCCTGGCACATCTCAGGACAAGGAAGGGGTATAGACTCCCGTTGCCCGTACCCCAGAGCAGTAGGTCCAAGTCGACCAGGTCCCGGAGGTCATACCAGTGTAGCTGGTCACCCCAGATCAGCCCAAGGTTAGGGCAATAACTTCTAAGGTGGAGCAGCTCAGGCTCGATAGGTATAAGAAGTACCACCCTCACACTTTCAGTAGTTTGGATTTAGAGTATGCCAGGGTTTTCTTGAGGAGTGCCATCGTATCTTCCGTACTATGGGTATTGTGGAGTCGAGTGGGGTTGCTTTCACTACGTTCAGCTTAAGGGAGCGACCTATCAGTAGTGGCGAGTTTATAAGTTGGGTAGCCCAGCCAAGGCAACTTCACTCACCTGGGCTCAGTTCTCAGACATGTTCATGAAGGAGTTTGTTCCCTAGAGTCTTAGGGCTGCATGGCCTGCAGAGTTTGAGCAGTTGCACAGGGTGCTGCTATGATCGTAACGGAGTATGTAGTCCAGTTCAGTGATTTGTCTAGGCATGTACTAGCCTTGGTTGCTACGGTCAGAGAGCGAGTTCATCGATTTATTGAAGGGATCAACCCTGGTATTAGATTTAGCATGACTTGAGAGTTGGAGATGGACATCCCATACTAGCAGGTAGTGGAGATCTCTAGGAGATTGGAGGGTATGTGGGCCCGAGAAAGAGAGGAGAGGGAGGCTAAGAGGCCTCGAGATTTTGGCACATATAGTAGTGCCCGTGCCCTACTTGTAGCCCGTCATGGTAGAGGCTGTGTGAGCCATCCTGTTCATTCAGCACTTCCAGCTTCCAGTGGTATTTCGGCTACTCCCAGGCATCAGGTTCCCCATTATGCACCGTAATTGTCTAGTGCACCTTCTATATGTGGTGCTTTTACTGGTCAGTCTAGCCGACCAAGCTCGAGCCAGTTCCAGTAGCCACGTCCTCCGAGAGATTATTTTGAGTGTGGTGACACTCGTCATATGGTGAGGGATTTCCTCAGACTCAGGAGGGGTGCACCTCCACAGACTACTCAGGCCCCACTTATTCCACAGGGTCCTCATGCTTCCTAGGTTGTGGTTACCGCACCAGTTGCCACTCCACCTGCACAGCCAGCTAGAGGTGGAGGTCGGGCAGGTAGAGGTCACCCTAGAGGGGGAGACCAGGCAAGATATTATGCTCGTCCTGCTAGGACGGAGGCAGTTGCATCCGACTCAGTCATCATATGTATTGTTACGGTTTATCATAGAGATGCATCAACCTTATTTGATCCAGGATGTACTTATTTATATTTATAATCTTACTTTGCTCCATATTTGGGTATATCCCATGCTTCTTTGAGTTCTCCTGTCTATGTGACCACGTCTGTGGGAGATTCCATTGTTGTTGACCGTGTGTATCGGTCGTGTTTAGTTATTCTTGGTGGTTTTGAGACCAGAGCTGACCGATTGTTGTCAGTATGGTAGATTTTGATGTTATTTTAGGCATGGCCTAGTTGTCGCCATATCATGTTATTCTTGATTTTCATGCCAAGACGGTGACGCTGGCTATGCCAGGTTTGCCGCTGTTGGAGTGGAGGGGTGCTTCATATTATGTTTCTAGCAGGGTGGTGTCCTTCCTTAAGGCATAACAGATGGTTGGTAAGGGGTGTGAGGCATATCTAGCCTTCGTGAGAGATGTCAATGTTGATACTCCTACCGTTGAGTCGGTGTCGGTAGTGAGGGATAATCCAGATGTATTTCCAGTGGATCTTCTGGGCATGCCGCCCGACAGGGATATCGATTTTGGTGGTTATTTATTATCGGAAACTCATCCTATTTGTATTCCACTATATCATACGGCCACGACATAGTTGAAGGAGTTAAAAGAGTAGTTGCAAGAGTTGCTTGATAAGGGCTTCATTCGGCCCAATGTGTCACCTTGGTGTGCTTTAGTCTTGTTTGTAAAGAAGAAGGATGGCTCTATGAGCATGTGTATTGATTATCGACAGTTGAACAAGGTTACAGTGAAGAACAGGTATCCATTGCCACGTATTGATGACCTATTTGATCAGCTACAGGGTGATAGAGTGTTCTCAAAGATTGATGTATGGTCAGGTTATCATCAGTTGAAGATTCGGGAACCGGATATTTTGAAGACTTCCTTCAAGACTCGGTATGGTCATTACGAGTTCCTTGTGATTTCATTTGGTATCACCAATGCCCCAGTAGCATTTATGCACTTGATGAACAGTGTATTCCAGCCATATCTTGACTCATTTGTCGTTGTGTTTATTAACGACATCTTGGTGTACTCCCAGAGCCGAGAGGATCATGAGCAGCACCTGAGGACTATGCTTCAGACATTGAGAGAAAAGAAGTTATATGCAAAATTTTCAAAGTGTGAATTCTAGCTTGATTCATTAGCATTTTTGGGTCATGTAGTGTCGAGTGAGGGGATCAAGATAGAACCAAAGAAGATTAAAATAGTGCAGAGTTAGCCCAGATTAAAATAGAGGGTTTCTCATCTATTGCTGCACCTATGACCAGATTAACCCAGAAGGGTGCTCCATTCAGGTTGACCAAGGAATCTGAGGAGAGATTTCAGAAGCTCAAGACTCATTCGACTACAAACCCAGTGTTGGTGTTGCCTACGGGTTCGAGGTCTTACACTATGTACTGTGATGCATCGCATATTGGCCTCGTCGTGGTGTTGATGCAAGACGGTAGGGTGATTGCCTACGCATCTAGACAACTAAAAGTGCATGAGAAGAACTATCCTTTCCATGACCTGGAGTTAGCATCTATTGTTCATGCCTTGATGATTTGGCAGCACTATTTGTACAATGTCCCTTGTGAGGTCTATACCGACCACCGGAGTCTATGACATCTTTTCACAATTGAAGGATCTTAATGTGCGGCAGCGGAGATAGTTAGAGTTGCTTAAGGACTATCATATCACTATTCTATATTATCCCGGGAAGGCCAATATGGTGGCCGATGCCTTGAGTCACAAGGCGGAGAGCTTGGGTAGTTTAACATATCTACCGGTAATGGAGAGGACATTAGCATTCGATGTTCAGGCCTTGGCCAACCAGTTTGTTAGATTGGATGTTTCGGAGCCGAGACGAGTCGAGTCGAGTCGAGTTTAGTTTTGGCTTGTATGTTTCTCGGTCTTCTCTTTGTAATCGTATCAGAGAGCATCAGTATGACGACCCCTATCTACTTGTCCTCAAGGAAACGGTTTAGCACGGCGATGCCAAGGAGGTCACTATTAGGGATGACAGTGTGTTATGGATGTAGGGCCCACTATATGTGCCTAATGTAGATGGGTTGCGTGAGTTGATTCTTTAGGAGGCCCACAGTTCACGGTACTCTATTCATCCGGGTGCCACTAAGATGTATCAGGACTTGAGGCAGCACTATTGGTGGAGG
The DNA here is from genome assembly GCA_000715115.1 of Nicotiana otophora. Classification (NCBI taxonomy): domain Eukaryota; kingdom Viridiplantae; phylum Streptophyta; class Magnoliopsida; order Solanales; family Solanaceae; genus Nicotiana; species Nicotiana otophora. Next base: position 6,462 of record AWOL01S0027874.1, on the reverse strand, counting down.
AGAATGAAGAAGGACATAGTGGAGTATATAGCTTGGTGCCTAAATTGTCAGCAGGTGAAGTATAAGCATCAACGACCAGGTGGATTGCTTCAAAGGCTAGAGATTCCAGAGTGGAAATGGGAGCGGGTTACTATAGATTTTGTTGTTGGACTCCCATGGACTCAGAGGAAGTTCAAAGCAGTATGGGTGATTGTGGATAGGCTGACCAAGTTAGCTCATTTCATTCTAGTGGTGACTACTTATTCTTCAGAGCCGCTGGTTCAGGTTTATATTCGCGAGATTGTCAGACTTCATGGCATGCCGGTATCTATCATCTCTGACAGGGGTGCGCAGTTTACATCGTGGTTCTAGAAGGCCGTACAACGTGAGTCAGGCACGCGTGTTGTGTTGAGTACTACATTTCACCCTCAGACATACGGACAGTCCGAGCGCACCATTCAGATATTGGAGGATATGCTCCGTGCATGTGTGATGAAGTTTGGGGGTTCTTGGGATCAGTTCTTGCCGCTTGCGGAGTTTGCTTACAACAATAGCTACCAGTCGAGCATCTAGATGGCTTCGTATGAGGCTCTGTATGGGAGACGGTGTCGATCTCCGATGGGTTGGTTTGAGTCGAGTGAGGCTAGGCTATTGGGTACATACTTGTTTCAGGATGCTTTGTAAAATGTTAAATTGATTCAAGATCGACTTCGTACAACCCAATCTAGACAGAAGAGTTATCCTGATCTGAAGGTTCATGACGTTGCATTCATTGTTGGGGAGCAGGTATTTCTCCGGGTTTTGCCCATGAAGGGTGTTATGGGGTTCGGGAAGAAGGACAAGTTGAACCCTGGGTATGTTGAACCTTTTGAGATATTTGAGAGGATTGGAGAGGTGGCCTATATGCTTGCACTACCACCTATTCTAGCTGCAATCCATCTAGTATTCCGTGTTTCTATGCTCTAAAAATATCACGGTGATCCGTCTTATGTGTTGGATTTTAGCTCAGTCCAGTTGGACAAGGATTTGTCTTATGTTAAGGAGTTGGTAACCATTTTGGAAGTTTAGGTCGAAGAACATTGCTTTAGTGAAGGTTCAATGGAGGGGTCAATCAGTCGAGGAGGCAATGTGGGAGATCGAGCATGATATGCATAGCCGTTATCCTCTTCTTTTCACCACTTCAGGTATATCTCTATACTCGTTCAAGGATGAACGTTTGTTTTAAGTGGGGGAGGATTTAACGACCCAGCAGATTGTTTTGAGTATTTTAGCCCTGATCCCCTAATTATTGCTTCCTCTATGTTATACTGTGATTATGTGACTTGCCGGAGTGTTTGGTTTTGGTTTCGAGTGAGTTTCAGAGTGAAATGGGACACATATTCCCTAAGTTAGAGGTTTAAGTTATAAGCATTGACCGTAGTTTGACTTTTATGTAGACGGCTACGTAATAGAATTTTGACGGTCCCAATAGCTCCGTATGGTGATTTTAGACTTAGGAGCGTGTTTGGATGTTGATTTGGAGGTCCATTGGTCATTTTGGCGTGAATTGGCAAAAATTGAAAAGTTGAAGGTTTGGAAGGTTGAAAAGTTTGACAAGGAGTTGACTTTATTGATATCAGGGTCGGATTTTGATTCCGGAAGTTAGAATAGGTCCGTCATGTCAATTATGATTTTTGTGCAAAATTTGAAGTTAATCGTAGCTATTTTGGTATAAATCGGCATTTGTTTTGAAATTCGGAAGTTCATAAATTCCTTAGGCTTGAATCGATGCGCGATTCGTGGTTCTAGTGTTGTTGTATGTGATTACTTTTTGAGAGTGTGCATATGATATTTTAGGACTTGTTGGTATGTTTGGTTGAGGTCCCGGGGGCCTCGGGTGTAATTCGGACCATGTTCGGCGCATTTCGGAACCTTGAAGAATTTGTTGAAGCTGCTGAATTTTCTAATGTCTGGATTCCTTCTTCGCATTAGCGAGAGAGGTCTTGTGTTCGCGAAGGGAATCTGGGAGGCAGGTAAGGTTTTTCTACGCGTTCGCGAAGATGGCCACGTATTCGCGAAGGAATAACGAGTTGTTCACCGTGTTCGCGTGTGAGGGATCATGTTCGCGTAGGCTTGGGCTCAGTGTTCATCGCATTCATGTGGGGAATCTCGCATTTGTGAAGAGGATTTTGGTAGCTGTGTATTTTGTGCATCGCGAACGCGAGGCACATTCCGCGTTCGCGAAGAAGAAATCGCTGGGCAGCGGAATAAAATTTCAAAACGAGGGTTCTATCTCATATTTCATATTTTGGACCTAGAGAGCTCGGTGTTAGGCGAGTTTTCGAGGTTGTTTTAAGGAAATCAATGGAGTAAGTGATTCTAACCCAGTTTGGGCTATATTTGATGAATCTATTACTGTTTTCATCATCTAATTAGGGATTTGAATTGGAACTTTGGGGGAAATTTGTGAAATTTACTATACTAAGTTTTTGAGTTTTGAAAGGTAATTTGAGATCGAATTTAAGTAATTCTTGTATGGTTGAACTCATTATCAAATGGGTGTTCGGATTTTGTAATTTTGGTCAGGTTCCGAGACGCGGGCTAGGGTTGACCTTTTGAGTTGACTTTTTATTCCTTTGCAAAGATCATAACTTAATTATTCGAATTAATTTCCTATAATTTATATTTATAGTATGAAGTTGTTTTGGCTAGATTAGAGCCGTTCGGAGTTAGATAAACGAGAGAAAGGCCTACTAGTGGATTGAGTTAGCGTGTTTTGAGGTAAGTGTCTAGCCTAACTTTGTATGGGGGAAATACCCCTTAGGATTGGTATTGTTTTGTGATAATTGTGATGTGTGGAAGCCATGTACGCAAGGTGACGAGTGTGTACACGGGCTAAATATAAAAATTTACCAGTTTTAGGTATGTAGATTCTTTTCATGCATTAATTGAGTTATCTTAACATGTTATCTTCATCATCATTAGTCTATTTCACATGCTCTATTTGTCTCAGCTCTTATTTGTTAATTGCACTGCATGTTTAGTTGAGGTTCTTGTTTCCTCTATTCCATATTCATTATTTGACCGTTGAATTCTTACTTGAAGTTGTTGTTCTTGGTATATCTTGTTGTTGCAATTGATATTGAGTTATAAAGGCCGTGATTCACATTGAGGCAAAGTATTAAGTTGTGAAATACTATTCTGTTGAGTTATTCATTTCCGGTTGTGATTGTTGAGACTCTTGTGCACATTGTGGTTGAGCCATGGGCTCTTTATTGTGAAAACACTATTATTGTTGGTTTCTTGGCAAGTTATGATATTGGGCACTTGAGGTGCGATTTGTGATACGTTGTGATATTGATACGCATGCGGTGGTATAAGGATTTGGGATTGAAACGCATGCTGTGAGATAAGGTGGGCTTGATACGCGTGTCTAGTAGGGGAGCTACTAGAAGTGATGTAGTGTGATAAGGTGGGCTAAAACGTGGGATGCTATTTAGGGAAAAATGATTTTCAAAACTAAATGCAAGGCTCCCACGGTGATATAAGGAAAGATTGTAAATTATTGTTGTGATTTGAGGCTACGAGGCGGTACCTCGGTAGTGACTTTTGTTGGTACTTCTCTATTACTTCACTTATATTTGGATGTTTTGCTTCCTTGACTTAACATTTCTTGTCTTCTTCTGTGGTGCATTATTTTTCTTGATTCTGTGTAGTTAATTTGGCATATACCTTACTTGTTTCGTTTCCATTGCTATTATTGTTGTATAGTTAATTATTCGTCCTGTTTCTTATTTATTCCAGTAGGGCCTTGACTGATCTCGTCACTACTCAACCGAGGTTAGGATTGGCACTTATTGGGTACCATTGTGGTGTGCTCATGCTACACTTCTACACATCTTTTTGTAAAGATCCAGGTACCTCCTATCAGTCCAGGCATCAGTGAGTTGAGTTCGTATGCGGATACTTCAAGGTACACCTGCCAGCGTCCGCAGGCCTCGGAGTCACCCTATATTTACTTTTATATTTTCCTTCTTCTACTAATACAGTTGTATAGGGATGAATTGATACCGTTGTAGAGCTTGTGACTCGATATCACCAGGTTTTGGGAAAATTGTATATGTTGAGCAGCGGAGTTTATTTTATATAATTGTTGAGTATTTAAGAGTTTGTTGTTTTTTCTATTATATTTCGCATGTTGTTAGGCTTCCCTAGTCGTGGAGACTATGTTCCATCAAGACATCATACAAAGGGAAATTTGGGGTTGTGACAAGTTTGTATCAGATCTCCAGGTTCATAGGCATTACGAGTGACAAGCAGGTTTAGTAGAGTCTCGCAGATCGGTATGGAAACGTATGCACTTATCTTCTGGAAGCTATGGAACTGTTTGGTAAAGCTTCACTTCTTTGAATCCTTATCGTGCAAAATTGTTGACTTCGAAATTCTAAATCTATGTCTTTCTATTCTCTCACAGACGATGAGGACACACACAACCTGCTAGAGCTGCGAGAGGCCGGGGTCGGGGCAGAGGCTGAGGACGGGCACGTGGTGCAGCCAGAGCATCAGACCAATCTGTTACAGAGGAGCCACCAATAGATCCAGTTAGAGCGCAGGCATCTGATGCGCCTGTTACTGCCCCACCACTTTAAGAGACTCTCGCCCAGTGTTTGAGCATGTTCGACACTCTGGCTCAAGCAAGGTTAGTTCAACTTGCTCCTGCCACATCTCAGGCCGGGGGAGGAGCACAGACTCCCGCCGCCCATACCCTAGAGCAGCGGGTCTAGGTCGACCAATGCCCAGAGGTCATACCTGCCACGACCAAAATTTTAACTAGTCATGATGGCACCTAACCCAGCCAGCTAGGTAAGCCAATTAACTTTATCCAATTCCAATGAACTTTAATGAGACAAATAAATAAAAGAAAATATCTGAATCTCATATACTTCCCAAGGACAGGTAGTACAAATCATGAGCTTTTAAGATTTAGAGTTTATAAAGCTAGTGTTAAAAAAATATATCATCTGTCTGAATTATACATAAACAGATTTTTCATAAGTCTAGAGCTACGATGAACAAGAGGCAGCAAACACTGGAGCGCATGTACGTCTTCAATGCTAGCTCCCGTCATACACATCAACGTCAGCATCCAAATCTGCACGCAAGGTACAGAAGTGTAGTATGAGTAAAACCGACTCTATGTACTCAATAAGTAACAAACCTAATATTTGGTTGAAAGTAGTGACGAGCTGGGACAAGGGTCAGAGTCCAACACCAATAACTAGTGACAGTTCGTAACAATATAATAAAAATGGTACACGAAGTAACTCAAAGATATGATGCTCAACTCATTACAGTTACGGAAAATAAACCTAATTTTCAAGTATAACAGTAAATCCCAAGTTTTTCACCCAAAACACCAAAAATAGAAGTATTTTGAAAATTGTGATTTTTCCCTAAAACCTTTCAACAATAAATAAGATGTTTCATTTTTCAGATATCATGAGGAAAAATACATCTCGATGCCTATATGTCAATGTACAGGTGAAATCATGAATGTCACCAAAACCGGGTAGCATGAAAGAAATGCATCTCTGTGCTTGTATCTCAAGTACGCATGTGAAATGCAATGCATCTCAGTGATGAACTCATGTACTCACACTCTCAGAGTACTCAATCTCACTGTCTCACATTCTCTCTCACCATGCTCAATACTATCACACTCAATCACTCAGCACTGTACAATACCTGCTGTGGCGTACATCCTGATCCACATATAGCTATAATGCCTGTTGCGACGTGCAACCCGATCCACATATATATAGCCATAAGGCTCGTTGGGGCATGCAACTCTCTCTCTCTCTCTCTCTCTATATATATATATATATATATATATATATGTGTGTGTGTGTGTGTGTGCTCATTGGGTGCGTGTACAGACTCCGGAGGGGCTCCTTCAGCCCAAGCGCTATAATAAGCCAGATCCAGGCATAAATCAATTAAGGATGTTGCACGTGCAGTCCGATCCGATAAATAGCCCCACAATCAGGCCCTCGATCTCACTCAGTCATCAAACTCTCCAGTCTCTCGGGCTCACAATATCATGAAACTAGCCCAAAAATGATGATATCATGTATCAATAAATAGAAACAGAGACTGAGATATGATATGTAATGAATAAATATGACTGAGTACGAAATTTCAATTTAAACATATAATTCAACAAAATAAATGACCTCAGTGGGTCCCAATAATACCAGCATATGCTCAGGTGCTCTAACACATAGAGTACAGTTAAACTATCTAGAGAAGACAGCTACACAGTTCCATGCTATCGACTAAATCACAATTTATACGGTGTACGCCCACACGCCCGTCACCTAGCATTCGCGTCACCTCAACATCAATCACATAACACGTAATTTGGGGTTTCATACCCTCATAAAAATCTAGATTTTTATGAGGGTATGAAACCCCAAATTACGTGTTATGTGATTGATGTTGAGG